>PVJC01000642.1:0-115426 GCA_004026665.1 Murina feae | reverse complement strand
GGGGTATGAGGTTGCCCTACCCAGGCATAAGGCCTGGGCCAGAGGCCTCAGGCCTGGGCAGGGGCAAGGCCAGAGATCGCAGGGGCCTGGACAGGGGCAAGGCCGGAGATCACAGGGGCCTGGACAGGGGCAAGGCCGGAGATTGCAGGGGCCTGGGCTCCACAGAGCCAGCAATTGGAGGGGCAGGGGAAGAGCCTGCGATCACAGGGGTCTGGGCACTGGTAGAGTCAGCAAAGCAGAGGTCTGGGGGTCTTCTGCCCAGGCCTGTAGCCTTGGCCAGAGGCTCAAGGGTAGAACAGGCAAAGCAAGGGTCTGGGGGTCTCCTGCACAGGCCTGTAGCCTTGGCCATAGGCTGTAGTAGGGCAGGGGCAGAGCCTGTGATCAGAAGGGCCTGGGGATCCCCTACCCAGGCCTGTACCTTGGCCAGAGGCTGCCAGTGAAGCAGGGGTGGAGCTGGCGATGGTAGGGGGCAGGATCAGAGCTGGTGATCACAGAGGCCTGGGCTCTGTGAAGCCAGCAATCAGAGGGGCTTGGGGGTCTTCTGCCCAGGCAAAAGAGTAATATGCAAATTAACCCTCATTTTGTCACAAAGATGGTGGCAGCCAGGGAGCTGTAGTGAGGCAGGAGGCTTGTGTTGCCCCAGCGATGGAGGAAGCCAAGATTCCCACCTGTCCTGCAGTCTCTGAGCTCCACTCAAGGCAACAAAGTTTCAATTACAGAAGGTAAATAAACTCAAGATACCTGCTTCCAGCCCGAGGCCATGGACAGCCTGATAATGGCCCTCAGCCCCTCACCCAGGCTGGCCAGGTACTCCAATATAGACCCCCACCCTGAAGGGGCTGTGGTCAGCCTGAAACAACCCTCAGCCCCTCAACTGGGCTGGCCAAATTCCCATGGGGTGAGGGTTCCCTCTGGAGGGTTTGACCAGCCTGCAAACAGCCATCAGCCCCTCACCCAGGCTGACCAGGAATCCCAGTGGGAACCCCCACCCTGAAAGGGCTGTGACCAGCCTGCAAACAGCCATCAGCCCCTCACCAAGGCTGGCCAGGCACCCCAGCAGGACACCCTTCAGGGAAAACCAGCCAACCCCCACCCATGCACCAGGTCTCTGTCCTATATAATAAAATGTTAATATACAAATTGAACGACTAGGAATGACTGGTCACTATGACACATACTGACCACCAGGGGGCAGACTCTCAATGCAGGAGATGCCCCTGGTGGTCAGTGTGCTCCCACAAGGGGAGCTCTGCTCAGCCACAAGCCAGGCTGATGACTGCCAGTACAGTTGTGGTGGCAGGAGCCTCTGCTGCCACCTTAGCAGTGCTAATGATGTCCGACTGCAGCTCAGGCCTGCTCCCTGCTGGCCAGTGGACATCCCCCGAGGGGTCCTGGCTGCCAGAGTGATGTCTGACTGCCAACTTAGGCCCAATAACCCAGGGACCAGGCCTAAGCCAGCAGGTAGACATCCCCTGAGTAGTCCCAGACTTGAGAGAGCATAGATCAGGTTTAGGCCACTCCCCCCCCCCCAAGTGCACAAATATTTGTGCACTGGGCCTCTAGTATATAAATAAAAGGCTAAGTATCCCTCCACCTATCCGACAAGTCCCTATGATGTGCACTGACCACCAGGGGACAGACGCTCAATGCAGGAGCTGCCAAGCTGTAGTGACTGGGCAGCAGCAGTTCTCAGGTGATGCACCTCAAAACCAGAGAGGAGGGAGCCAGATTCCTTGTGGGGCTTCACGATTCCACCTTTGGCCATGGATTATGTTGTTGCTAGGCCCTATCGGCCCCAAATCTGGTTTGAGTTCCAAACCCCGTATGACGGCAACTTTGCAGGGTGCCCTCTCGCACTCTGGGACCCCTCAGGGGATGTCAGAGAGCTGGTTTCAGCCAAATCCCTGCAGGCCAGGCCAAAGGACCCCACCTGCCAGAGGGACCCCGCTCACTCCGCAGATGCCGAGGAGGGACTGTGGGAGGTTGGCTCCAGGGCGTGTCTGGCCCATCTCATCTAGTCCCGCCCTGCCGGCCACCTTCTAATTAATTTTCTTTCAATGTGCATGAATCTGTGCACCGGGTCACTAGTTACGTGAAAATAACGGTTACTTGAGCCAACACTGGGAAACTGAGTCAGTCAATCTGATAATCCAGAAGGTTGCTAAGTGACTGCCATATACTGTGTGAATTCTCTGGGGAAAGAGATGATTCATATCCAGGCAGGATGGCATGGGACAGAGGAGATTTCATCATGCTACTGACAACAGCACATAATTTAAAACTTATGAATTAATTATTTCTGAAATGTTCCATTTAATATTTTTGGAATGAGGTTGACCAGGTAACTGTAACCAGGGAAAGTAAAACCGCAGATAAAAGGAACCATTGTATTCTGGATTATGTATTCATGGATTCCTTCAGCATTTCAACACACACTCACTGAGTTATCACTCTGTGCTAGGGGATTTACTAGGCCTTGATTATGCAAAGATAACCGATGCTGGTCCTGTCTCCGGAAATAAGCAATTAGAAAGCATAGTAATCAGAAGCATGCTCAGTTAAGTAAAGGTGCTACAGAAGCCCCAAAGAGGGATAATATGTTTTCTTTTGCACTTTCTTAGATTGGTTACTGTATCAGATTTCCTTCTCTAAACTTTCACTCTGGCTCCCCTACAATCAAGTCTTTTGTAAGTAGTTGTCCAAAGGTGTATTAAAATTTTAATAAATTTGCAATGGTATTTTAGTATTTAACTCTTTTGGGGGATATGACTTGGGCTTTAAATCTGTAGTCATGATAGACTACATTATTTTTCCACTATTTTTTACTGTCCTATTCCTCCTTCCTTCCAGTGGGAGAATATATTTTCCCACTGTTTGGATAAGAGGCGTGGCCATGTGACTTGCCCTGGCCAATGGAATGTGAGCAGATGTGACATACACCCAGCCTGCAGAGCTGTTAAATATGCTTCCGTGGCTTGGTTTGGCCTCTTGAGTTTTCTGATCTCTGCCAAAAGAAGAGCTTTCCTCAAATAGTCCCACAGTTGGAAAAAAACAAAAACTCACAGAGCTCATCAAAACTGTAGGCAAGTCACAGCATGAAATAGAACTTTTTTAGTATAAGTCACTGAAATTTGGGGGTTGTTACTGCAGAAAAAAAAATGATTAATGCAAGAGTCAGCCTTATAAGCATACTTGTGTGAAAACCATAAGCAATACAATGAAAGGCAGGATATTTGAAATGACTTTCAAAACAAAAAAGATGAAAATGCTATATGCAGATTGTGGAATATGCTCCATTTGTATCAGCCTTAACACTGCCTTGTAGTACCAAGTATATGTATGGAATGCAAATATTAAAAGCCAGGCAATAACCTATGCCTATGTATCTGTATGTTTGTATTAATAATTAATAGTTATGTATCTGTCATGATTCCCTCTATATTACACAAGTTAGAAGGACTTTTTCAATAAAAGTTATTGCCGTTAATCTAACTCAATGCAGAAAGCTACATGAAGAAAAGAATTTCATCCTAATAAATTAGAACTTTGGGCTTATTAACTATTTCAGTTTTCACTATCCACCCATGACCACAGGAAACAAAAGAAAGAAAACCATGTTCTATGACTACAATGATATATAACTACACACCCAGATATAGAACTAATGTATTAAATTATCCTATATAATGAAGAGCTAATATGCTATTTAGACTGGATGGCAGAACAACCTACTGGAATGACCAGTGGTTGGGGGGTAGGGCCTCGAGGCAGCTGAAGCTTGCCAGGGCCATGAGGGCTGAGGCATCCAGGGCTGTGAAGGCCTACTCCTGCATAAATTTTGTGCATCGGGCCTCTAGTATGTATATAATTATATAAATCAATATAAAATAACTAGAGGCTCAGTGAATGAAACCATGCACCATGGGGTCCGGCAGGCCAGCTCCAATCAAGGCAGGTCAAGGCTGGGCCTGTTGGGAGGAGGAGATGGCGGGAGGTTGGCCGGCCAGCCCACACCAGTTGTGGCTAGTCAGGGCGGGGCCAGCTGGGGGGATGGGCCATGGGTGATTGGCTGGTGGGCTCACCTTCGATTGGGGTTGGGGGGCCGATTGCGGGTGGAGCCAGCCACAGGGAGGGGCTGTGGGTGGTGGGCCAGCTGGCCCTGCCCCTGATCATGGTGGGGGGCCAATCTGGGGTGGGGCCAGGTGTGGGAAGGGGCTGCAGGAGGTTGGCCATCCAGCCCCACCCCCTGTTGGGTGGAGTGCGATCAGGGGCAGGGCAGGCCAGGGGGAGAGGCTGTGGGCCTATTGTGGTAGGGCTGGTTGATTAGGGGCAGGGCTGGCCAGGGGGAAGGAGAGGGGCATTTTACCAGCCAGCCCTGCCCTTGATCAGGGTGGGAAAGTCCAATTAGGGGCAGGCCGGCCAGGCAGAGGGGCTGCAGGAGATTGGCTGGCCGGCCCACTCCCTGATGGGACTGGTTCGCTGGCCACAGTAGGCGTCATAGTGACCAGTCATTATGATCATTACAGCATTGTAGTTGCTGGATATATATATATATATATATATATATATATATATATATATATATACCAAAGTGTAATTTCTCATTTATAGCAAGGTTCTAATTCTAACACAAAAAAAGATTTCTTGCTCAATATTGTGCATTAGATCACAAAATTTTTAAATCATCTATGACTAACATTCATCTTATTTATATGTCTATTTGCACTACACAGTATTTGCATATTATAGTTAACTGGCTATCACAAAGCAACGACCATGTTCAAAAAGTAATTATATTGTGTGAGCACAAAGACTGTAACCATATAAAACATAATGATATTATGCCATTTCCAATATGAGTACTTTTATATATGCCAAATCATGTAAGAAAGCATATTTTTGGAAATGGAAAAATGTTTCATAAGCACCCGTGGGACATAAACTTCCTTCACAAAGACACATATGGGCTCATTCCTGAATTCTTTGGTATTTTTCATCTAAATGAAAATTATTTTTACAGCTGAGCTGATTTTTGCAGCAGTTTTTCACACTGCCTTGTAGATGCATTAATGTGTTTTTATCATGGTGACATCTGATTATAAACATTCCCATTTTATGTTAAACTTATGGTATTTCTTTCATATTTACATTAAGAGGAAATGGAGACTCAACATAAGTATGTGTAATCATCCTTCCAACAGCTCCTATAGCCCTTTACCAGCTTGAGGCTATTGTTTGGGGGGTGGGGGGCGAGCGTAGGGTGAGGTGATACAATCATCTAAAATATAAATAAAAGTGTTTCCCTAAACTTCCTTAAATCAGAAAGAAAAAAATATGTTTGGGCTATACTAGACAGATTTATTTGAATTCCCTTGCCTAATCCCGTGAACCCACTGCCAAACAAATGAAGCTTATCATTGCATAGTTGAAGACTTACTAGTGCTTCATTTTATAAAAATAAAACTGTAGGTGATTGTGTACCAGCTGGTCTGAATGTGTACATGCAGCAAATAGGTGGTGAACTACTTTCTACACTTAGGTGCTGAATAGAAGCATTTATCATGAATCTGTCACATACTGAATGCAGGAGACTAGATATTAAGGCTGAAAAGTTGTTTTTCCCATTCATTCCTTGATTTGTTCCTTTGTCCTTCACTCATTTATTTATTCATTCAACAATAAATATTTATTGAGCTCTTCCTGTGAAGCCAGCACTGTGCCAAGGTCTGGGAATACAATGGTAAATAAATAAACAGGAGGAGCTCAGAAGACAGTTCCAGATCCTTCTCAGATTCACTCATCCGTTGATTCACGTTCGCTTTCAACACATAGTGCAATGAAGAGAGTCAAACACGGGTTTCATTTGCACTTAACAGCTGGGTGATCTTGGGCCAGGTGTGTAAGTTCTCAGAGCCTCAGCTTTCATATCTGTTGTCTACCTTACACAATCATAGGGTAGATTACAAACATAACCAAGAAAAAGGCTTGATATTTTATTCTCCCCTCATCTACACCAAATCTCACCTGTTCCCCAAAGGTTAGGTCCCAGGTGCATGATCCATAATGGATGGGTGAATTTCCTAGCACTGTGTTTAACTGTAGCTGAGAATACAGAGATAAATTGAATACAGAGATAAATTAAATTTAGAATACTGATGAATAGCATTAACATATGCCAAACATTGTTCCAAACAACCTACATGCAGGAACTCACTTTTCCTCACAGTAATCTGACATAGAAATTGCATGCATCCTGTTTTCTGAGTGAGGAAGCCAAAGCACAGAAAAATTAGGTAACTTGGCCACTCACATAGCTAGTGAGCAGCAAGATAGCATTCAAACCCAGACTGCCTGTCTCTGGAACCCAGGTTCTTAACCACTATCCTGCATTGCCTCTCAGGGGAGGCTAATAATACAAGAAAATTGATCATAACTATCATTTGAGTGGTTTAAGCAGTTAGATGAATGAGAGGAGAGAAATCAGGGGCTTTTGGTGTGAAATTTTAAAATTTGATAGCATCTATATAATAAAAGCCTAAGCAACCATTACAGCAGAATGACCAGAATTACTGGTTGCTATGATGTACACTGACCACCAGGGGCAGATGCTCAATGCAGGAGCTGCCCTTTGGTGGTCCATGCAATCCCACAGGGGGAGCGCCACTCAGCCAGAAGCTGGGCTCACAGCTGGCAAGTGCAGGAGTGCCATAAGGAGCAAGGGGTCCCGAACTTCGAGAGGAATGACCTGTGGGGGTTGGGCCTAAACCAGCAGATGGACATCTTCTGAGGGTCCTGGACAGTAAGAGGATGCAGGCCGGGCTGAGAGACCTCCCCTACCCTCCAGTGCATAAATTTTGTGCACCAGGCCTCTAGTTTTAATAGAAATGCGAATGATGATGAAGAGAGATATAGGACATTTCAAAAGGGTTTATTTTATCTCTGCAGAAAGTGATTTTTCTTTACATCAAATACAAATATACTATGCTGGAATATAAACCATTTTATTTAGTGAAAATGGAAAACAGATATTTATAAATATAATTTAAATTTTTTATTTTTTCTAATTTGTAACAGTTATGCATGCTAATCATAGAAACACTAATAAAAAAGCAAATTCTAAGAAAAACACCTTAAAAATCATTCCTAATTTCATTAACCAAAAAAATAACTTTAGTACCATTTCTTTTGCTCCTATTTTCTATGCATGTTGCATTAAGTGTATTTCTATCTAAACTAATAAAAGCGAAATAGTAAAATTAACCAGTTCTTGGGGACGCCCAACAGCCAATCAGAACAATGGTATGCAAATTAGCCCAGCCAAGATGGTGGAGGCCTGGGCTGGTGCGAGCTCTGGAGGTCAGTTCGGGGCAGTGGCAGGCGGCTGCAGGGCCAGGCGGCCACCCAGGCCCCCGCCCTGCGGCCGGGGCTGGCAACGGAGCAATTGCCACGGGGCACGCGAGGGCGGAGGGCGGTGAGCAGCCGCAAGGCCGGGAGCCGGCAGCCCGGCCCTGCCCTGTGAGGCCTGGGAATAGAGCAATTGGGCCCACACGACCGCAGAGGCTCAGTGGCGGGGGCTTGAGGGGGGTATTCCCTCGGGGTCATGCCCGAGCATCCTCCGCCCCTGAGCAGAGTGTCTGCCACAGGTCCGGCCACCTGGCTCCACCCTGGAGGCCTCCGTGGGGCGTGTGCGAGTGTGTGCCTGGCTCCACCCCCGGTGTGTCTGCTCAGCAGCAAGGCCCCCCCAAGGGACCATGCACCAGCGTCCACCCCCTGGCCTGCCACCCAGCTCTGCACCAGGTGTGTCCCCTCAGTGGTGGAGGCCCACCAGGTATGTGCAATGGTAGACCACCCGGCTGGAAACGCCCACACCTGCACTCACCAGCCATCCCACCCCCCCATGCACGAACCCTGAGGGGCCTGTGGCCAGCCTGAAAACAGCCCTCAGCCCCTCACCCAGGCTGGCCATGCATGCCAGCAGGTGGACATCCCCCCCCAAGGGGTCCCAGACTGTGAGAGGGCACAGGCCAGGATGAGGGACCCCTTCCTCCCCTCGCCGAGTGCACAAATTTTTGTGCACTGGGCCCCTAGTGTAATAATAGGCAATGTACTTATACACAGTTTTCAGTCTTGCTCTTTTCACTTAATATTTTACCCTGAGCAACAAATATTATTTTTTTCACTGATGTCCCAACAGTCCCCATTCTCCTTCCCTGCTTTACTATCTTTGTATCACTTATCACCATTTACATACTATATTTTTTACTTTATTTATTTTTTTTTTCTATTTCTTATGCCTCCCCCCAACACACAGACAAAATAATCTTTATGAGGGCAAAAATACATATATTTATTCCGTTCTCTACATACCTCCAGTGCCTACAAGAGTGAGTGCCTGGCACATAGTGGGTACTCTACTTGTTGAATGAATAATGTCAAAGAGGAAGACATAAAGCACCATCACTGGAAATAATTTCTTGATTTAAAAGTTGATAAATAATGTACCTCCAAAAACACATATCCACACACATTGCTTGGTTGATCATTCGTACCCTTTATACCAAGCACCTATTTCTGCTTATTTGAGCTAACACATATAGACAACGGAATGGACGATGTCTCATGAATAGTTAATTACATGGTTGCAACTTGAATGCAGTTTTGTTCTCATAAGGATTTCTCCCCCAAACTCTTGTCTGTCCAGGCTTTTCTCTTATATCATCTTTGTCCTGTCTTTTCATTGTGTCTCAAGCATTCCCTATAATCCTGTGTTCCCAGCTTCACTGTTTCCTAAAATTTGGGGATTTTTTCATTGAAAGTCTGCAATTTGTCATGCGTATGTACTTTTTCTTTGAACTTGATTTCACTTTGATCGATGTTTTGTTGGTTTGTTCAGTTAGTCATGTCTTGTAATACGTACCTGTACCTTCAAATAAATTAATCAGCTTTCTACATTACCCAGATGTTAGATGGTCAGGCAAGAACTGCCACCTTCCTATCTAATTAAAACCTGGATCGTTGAGTATGTTTATATTCAATAGTTATTTCTCTCATTTTTATTGGTAATGTCTGTATTTTTCCTAGTCTTTTACATATGTATATAAGATACATACAACATTTACATTTTTAACTCACCACTATAAAAATTATTGAAATTAGATAATGTATATGGAAGCCTTGGTAAGCTTTCAAAAACTGTACAGACATTATCACAATGCAATCACCATGAACTCATATCATCTCAGACTACATCACATGTCAGCTATACACATCATTCTCTGTTTGAAAAACCCTCACATGCTAGAAGACTAACATCAAATTCCCATTCTAATTTCTAGGCTGAATAGCCCAGATTGTTTAAAATTTTCCTCCTGTAATCACTTTCTCAAACTCTTAATGATCTTTGTATTTTGTGACTTTTAAAACTTTTACTTTTTATTAATATATTTTTTAATTTCAGAGAGGGAGGGTGAGGGAGAGATATTAACATCAATGATGAGAAAGAATTATTGATCGGCTGCCTCCTGCACACCCCCTACTGGGGATCGAGCCTACAACCCAAGCTTGTACCCTGACTAGGCATCGAACCTGACTTCATGGTTCATAGATCAATACTCGACCACTAACCCACATCAGCATACTGTATTTTATGACTTTTTTCTGATCTATCATCTATCTTTGTTACTATGACCATTTTACAAGTGAAGCTCACTTTATGAAATACCGCTATCTACACTAATAAAAGAGAAAGATGCAAATTGACCGCACTTTCATGATGCCCACCAGCCAATCAGGAGTGAGTGTGCAAATTAACCCAACAAAGATGGTGGGTTAGTTTTCATATGCAGGTGCCGAGCAGCTGGGGGCGTTCTGCACCACCCCAGCAGCAGCTCTGGGCCTCTGGGCAGTGTGGGAAGGTGGAAAGGCTGCTCTAGGCAGAGCAAAGGCAGAAAGGCGGTTCCAGCCAGAGCAAAGGGAGTGCTGGCAGCCAGGGAAAGGAAGGCCCATTCTTTCACAAATCTTCGTGCATCAGGCTTCTAGTGTAAAAGCAGAATTTTTAAAAATGAATTGGGTCATAGGACTTCAGAGTGCTGAAGTTAGTAAAAGGCCCTCAGTAGAGGAACAGAAATTAGAAAATGACTTGTTTACTGAGTACCAACTCACTGCATACCTCTAATGTGACCTTATTCCTTATCTTCCATAAGCCCTAGTTTCCTCATCTGCAAAGCAGGGGCTCATCATCACCCCCTCCTGCAGTGGTTCTCAATGGTCAGGGTGCTGGGGCACGTTTGAAAATGTGTGGCAGTGTTTTCCATCCTCACAATGATTGGAGGTAGCTAGTGCTATGTAGTGAGGTGGGGTAGGACATAAATATCCCAAAATGCCAGAGGCAGTCCCTCATAACGAGAAATTGCCCTTTCACAAAATGTTGGTGGTGCCACCATTGAGAAACAGATAAAGAACTTCTTACACACTGCCCTCTGATAAGCTAGTGAATGCTAGATGTCAGGACAGGCATGCTTCATGATGAAGACCAAAACAGTGAGCATTCAAAATTCATGACACTCTTTTGCTCTGTTAGAATAATAATTTAAAAATTGTTTCCTGCATAATAAATAAGTCTGCCCATATATCCATATCTATGTCCATTATATAAACATATACATATACATATACATATACATATGTTGCAGAAGACCAAAGAAATACCAAGCACGCTTCCTAGAGAAAGGGAGGGACCCTGTTTATTAACTCTAATAGACTTCAGTAATAATTTCCAAATCAGAGTGAAGAAACATGCAGAAGGCTTCACTTTTTATAACCTTCTGGGTCTTTGTCTTGCAGATATGGTTCCGCCCCCTTTCGTGGGCTTACAGGAAATCCCCCAGATGTTGGGGGTTCCCAGGCCATATCAGATAATCTGTCCTTGTGCCAGCAATAATGACTACCACCCCCCCCCGCCCCCAGGGCAATGCATTGTTAATGGTTTTGATGGCCTGACATGCCTTGCAAGACCAGTTTCCTCCTCACATATACATATACATATACACATACACATTACATACAGACAGACAGGTCTTACCCTCAGTCTTTGGTTTTCTACTCTTAAAATAAAAATTTTGATAATTTTATAGCACTTACCTTACTGATTTATTGTTTAAATTAAGTGGGATATAATATATTTAAGCATTTAGCAGCGCGATGCCTGGAACATGGCCAGTGCATCATTCCCACCCCCAAAAGACCACTATTGCATTTATGCATGACGATTTACTATGTTGAATTCTATAGCACTTCTGAGTCCCACACACTATACATATATGTGGGTTGCAACCAAATCATTAATGACTACTAAAAAACAAAATCATCCCATGTTTTGTTTCCAAATATTTCTGGTTGAATATCATGTGTATGAGTTATGGATAAGGAGGCATAAGAATAGACATGTTAATGGTCAAAAGGCACCAAATTGTTACCAAACCTTGGCCCAGCAACCTCAGTACTTGAGTTTTGCAAAGAGAACTCAGAGTCAAGGAACTCAAATTGTAAGAGGAAGTTTATTTAGAAAGTCACAGAGGTAGAAAAGATGAGCCAGCTGAGCTGCATGGGCTCAATAAATAAGATACAGAGGCAAAAGAAGGTATCTTGAAGCTTAGGGAAAAAATAGGCAGAGAGAATGGGCTTGGAGGATGGAGAGGGGTAAAAAGGCAGGCATGCTCCAGAGCTAGAAAGAAAGTGCATTGGGTCCTTTGTCTTAGGGGATTTTATCTGGGGGTCTCAGGGGAGGATCTGAATAGAACATTCATCAGTTTTCCAGATGTGTGTTTTCAGGGTCTTGGTCTCTACTGATTGGTTTGCACCAGGGAAGGGGTTCATTGGTCATGGAAGCTGGTCCTCAGCCATGGCACCCACCAGGCCTTGCTTGCTGCTTTTCTGTGCTGGAGCTGAAACACAGCTGAAGTCGAGATTTACCTCTAGGGCTTAATGCTTAAGGGAGTGGTCGTGCAAGGGAGTTATATGAGGCTATTCTCTGCCCCCTTGTTCCTCCTCTAAGGGGTCTACCACATGACTAGCATTATGAAAGGTCAGGGGTCTACTAAACCTCTTGACCAGCAATATTACAGCGGAGGAGAAGTCACCCTGGGGTAAGGTCCCACCCTACGATTGCTACTTGCTTTTAGTCCTGGTGACCTACACCTGGCCTATTGTTCTTGCTCTGCTCATGCCTGTCTAACTGCCAACTATTATATGAGTGTAATGGCTCTTTCTTCCCCCTAATTCAGTGGTTCTTAACCTTCTGACCCTTTAAATACAGTTCCTCATGTTGTGACCCAACCATAAAATTATTTTTATTGCTATTTCATAACTGTAATGTTGCTACTGTTATGAATCGTAATGTAAATATCTAATATGCAGGAATGTCTTAGGTGACCCCTGTGAAAGGGTCATTCAACTGCCAAAGGGGTCGTGACCCACAGGTTGAGAACCGCTGCCCTAATTCTTTGCTGAAAAGTAATCCTTCACATGCAAATAAAAAACACAAAACAAAAAAATAAATAAATAGAAGCAATGTGGTGTAGTAGAAAGTGCACAGGATGAGGGCTGAGAAGAGCTGGGATCTTGTTTTGTTTTGTTTTCCTGTTTTAAGCAAACCCTTTAGTCTTTCTAAGATAATTTTAGTATAAAATGAGGTCCAAGCTGTTAGGGGCAAAAACAGAATATTGGGGACTAGCTATAGTTATAAGAAATATTAATCATACTTTGTTAACCATGATTGCCTTGTTCTGATTTAAAAAAGGACATTCTAACCTGGCTGGGAGTTCTGTGGCCTTTGTTGTGGAGCATCCATTGTCAAGAATAAGACCACTGACTCCAATTAGGTCTTAAGCAGCAAGCGAGGATTTATTGAGCTGGCCAGCTGGCTGCAGTGCCAGCTCTCACCGAAGTGAGGACTGACATTGCAGCAGCGACCAGAGGCAGAAGCAAGCTTTTATTTGCAAAAACTACAAAAGATGACGCACAAAGTTTGTTGCTCTATTTCTCACAGACTCATAAGTTTTGGCTAGAGTATGACTATTTTCCTTACTCTAGCAGTAGCAGTAAGTCCTACTGAGCTGCAAACGAGCTGGGGCAAGTCGACCTTTACATTCTGGGACCTGGAAGTCAACCTTGGATCTGGCAGTCAATCTTGGACCTGGGAGTCAACCTTAGAATTCAGTCAATTCTCATTCAAGAACTGCCTGTAATATGGAAAAATGAACAACCCTGTTGTCTAAACAGTGGAGTCCTGCCCCAGCCCACATAGCCTACTTCCCCACACCTGTAATTTCTACTTCTCCATGTAATCTTTGTCCTACCCAATGTAAGCAGCTGGCTTATGCGGGGGCTGCAGAGCAGATTTTTGTGGATGACCTGCTGCTCTCCCACACTGCTGCCATTATTGGAATAAACGCTCATATATGCTTTAACTCTGTCTCTCTTTAATTGTCTCAAGTAGTGACAGGCAGCCTGGAACCCTTGGTTGTCCAGTTACGAAGCTACAATTCAGTCCTTTTGGTTCTAAGGTTTAAAGATTTTAACGTGTTCAAGAAATAATTCTGCTGAGGTGCTTTCTCTCAGCAGCAAAGATTGAACACCCAGACCAGTTTTGCAACTTTGTAAATTACAGGGGGCAGGGGTTTAGATTCCATTTAGATGCAATCAAGTAATCTAGAGGTCAGGTAACACAGCCCAGGAAGAATGTACACAGCCTCCCAAACTTCTTCAGATCAAGCGTTTATTGGCCTACCTGGGTGTGAGCTCTCAGTCTTGTGTTTTTGTCATTAGCTGTTTCTGTTTGGATGCAACTCGTTGCCTCCAAACGTAATAGGGTATTAAACTTGTTTCCTCATTTGTCTGTACACTTTAGAAACTTGTGCATTTCAATTAGTTACCAGACCTGAAGTGTTAATTCTCCAGGCGTAAAAGGTTGTCGTTTCTAAGAAGTAGTCTCATTATGTTGCTTTGTTATACAAAATTACCATGAGTTGAGCATTTATTTAACACTTTATGTACATTCTTTACTTAACCTGCATGGGAAAACTATAATGCAGATATAGTACATTTTACAGATCAGAAAACTTCAGGAAGTAGCTTGTCCATGGCCACATATGCTGATAGGTAGTACAGCCTATCTGACACCACACTATGACAATATCGAGATTAATCAACTGAATCATTTAGGTAATTTTTAAAAGACATTATTTTTCAATGAAATTGAATATTGAGAAACTTCCTCAATCATTAGCCCTAATATTTTCTCCTATTCCAAAAGAGACTATCTATATCAAATCCTGGAGCCTGAATAACTCCCGATTAGCCCAGGAGAATGACCTAGAAAGAATGCCCAAGGACATACATAAGATTACCTTGGATAGTTTCTTTGATGTCTACTCTAACCCACAGGTTGAGGCATTAGACAAAATACTTTGAGCAGATTTATCTGTAAAATAATGTCTCCTTTATCACTATAACACAAAATAGGTTAAAAAATGAGTTTCATTAATATTGTAGACAAAGAGGACCCATCTTTTATATTTTAAGGCTAAATAGGCTTATCATTCCTATGAGGCTGAGGGACAAAAATGTCCCTTTGTAAGACCCTTTCTTCTTATTACCATGGGACTACCTTTAATATTAGGAAACTGTCCAAGCTGCCCAAGCATTCACCTGGCCGAGGGAGTCATAGATCATCCCCTGCCCCAGGTGCAGCCTGACCGCCCTGACCTTAAGCCCTGACCTTAAATGGCAACAATGATGGATTATCCTGAAACTGCTTGCTCACCCATAGCCCCTGGCACCAGCAACGACTGGGGGGAAAGTTTCATACGTTCCTCATTCCTCGGACCACTCCTCACTACCTGCCCAAAGCCTTAAGAGCGAGACTTGGCCTGGCCCGTGAGGCTCCACTGGCCTCTCTCCCTTCCTGAGGCCTGTGAACTCGCCTGTTTGCTCCCAATAAAAGCCTGGCTGATTTTTCAATCTGGCTCAGTTTTTAATTCCTCGATGGCTTAAACAAACAGAAACTTTCCCAGTAAAGTCACCAGGATCCCAAGCCCCCAAATGTCTCCCTTTCCCCAGGGTCTACTGCTGCTTTGGCACTTGCTGGGCTCATTCCAACACTGCTCTTCTGCCCTCATTGATATCACTCGTCATGCCTGGAATGGAAAAAGGTCTCCCCCTTTCAGCATTTGCACTTGGCTCACAAGAGCTTTATAAATTCTTCCCTGTTGGCTGCAATGACACATTTGGTAGTGAATCAATGTTCTGCTTGACACAATTCTTTGTCAAAAGATCAACTTGGGCTCCAAGCTGACTCACGTGTCTCAATTCTATCAAGATGATTTCACCTCATGGTAATTAGGGATGATCTTTATCCTCCCCAACCCCCGATGCCTTTTTTTAGGTTTAACCCCATGCTGGGTTCCACACAAATCACATTTATTTCATGGTCTCTCAGGAGCCCTAGGAGCCACAATGAATATCTGTGAACATCTTCAGGACAATTATTTGTTCCTAGGACTTAACAAGAATCTACATCCAATTATTGAGTTGAATAAATGGATAAATTGATGAAAGATAGCTAAATAAGCATAATAGTTATATTATTACATAGGAAACATATAGCATAATATTTATGTATTTATTTTATTTAGCATAAAATGTACTACGTAATTGCATACATATTTTTAGTCCTTATTATTTGTTTATTAAGATATGTAATTTTTAACAAAGTACAACTGTATCTTTGTATGGAAACACTTCTTATTGGACAACGATATCCAGGCCTACATTAATAAAATGATGGGAAGCGCTTAGGCCAAAGATGAATTTATATCTACACCTATATCTCTATCTTGTTAGTGATACTCTTTCACTTTAATCTCTTTTAATAATTGTCTCAATACTTGTTCTTCATGCTTTTAGTACTAATAGTAAAGACTGACATATGGAGTTTAAGAATTCATTATAAATTAAGGTGACCAGACGTCCCGCTTTTGGTGGGACAGTCTCGATTTTTAACAATTTGTCCCACGTCCCGCGGTGTTTTAAAAAAGTCCCAATTTTTTGAAAGAATCCATGACAAGCTAGGGAACAGCGGGAGAACGGGAAGGGAATATACTGGGTTTTCAGCATCCATGTGGCTATTTAGCCAGGATATGAGTTTTATATTATTTTTGTTAATTTTATAATGTTAAACTTTAATAATAACAAATAATTGTTGAGAACTGATTATTGAGAACTGCTTATCAAAGTTCGCATTGTTGATCAGTTGTTAGAATTTGACCACCATTGTTTGGACTTAATGAACAATGGCATTTTTTGGGATTGGCAACGATGAAAACATTTTGTAACTGTCTCTCAGACGATACACATCGTACTGCGTGCTAGTAAGCTAGTTAAACAAGTGATGTCATTACAAATCAGCTATTCAGATAATTTAGGTAAGTAATTTATTTATTTATTTCAGAAATACATAAATTTTCTTGAATTTATCAGACAGTACTCATATTATTTATATTTTATAGTGGCAGCAAAAAGTCTAGCGCTGGCCTTGAAAGTGACACTTACGACTTACATTACGGCAAATTCAGAGGAAAAATAATACAAGTTAATATTGTTATTATTTAGAAAGAAATATAGGATTAAAATTAAAATTAAAATAATAACGCGCTGTCCTTACCAGGAACTAATGCTGCGACTGAACACATTTTTTCTACAGTAAATAAAGTGTGGACATCAGAAAAATCACAATTAAGTGTTGAGACTTTGAAAGTCATTTTATGTGTGAAATATAATTTAACAAATTCTTGTGAAAATTTCATGACCTTTTAAACAACGACAGCAATCTACTGAAAAAAATTCACTCAAATGAGAAATATGCCAAAGAATAAAATAATACTATACATAATTTTTTTATTTATTATATTTGTAAATTGTACTTATGTTGAAATTCAAAAAAATATATTACAATACTATTTTTGCTTCCTATGAAAATTTTTGTTGCTCCATATAGACCAAATTTTTAATCAAGAATCCCCCCCTGGTTGGGGTAGGGGAGGATGGGGGAAGGTCAAGAAGGAGGGAAAAAAGAGACATATGTACTACTCTGGGTAATATTTTAAATAATAATAATAATAATAATAATAATAATAATAATAAAAAGAACCCTCCATCCTCGGTCAATGGTGTCCCGCTTTACCAACATTAAAATCTGGTCACCTTATTATAAATATGTCTCACAGAATGTATTAGGTGCTTGTACTGAATCTCTCCATTCTTTTTATAACTGCACTAGAAACCCTGTGCACAAAATTCGTGCACTTGGGGCAGGGGGAGGGGGGGTCCCTCAGCCCAGCCTGCACCCTCTTGCAGTCCGGGAGTCCTCAGGGGATATCTGACTGATGGGGAGAGGCCTAAGCCGGCAGTAGAACATCCTTAGTGCTGCCACTGAGGCAGGAGAAGCTCCTGCCACCTCTGCTGTGCTCACCAGCCATGAGCCCGGCTCTGGGCTTCTGGCTGAGTGGCACTCCCTCTGTGGGAGCGCACTGACCACCAGGGGGCAGCTCCTGCATTGAGTGTCTGCCCCCCTGGTGGTCAGTGCACATCATAGCGACCAGTCGTTTTGCCATTCAGTCGCTTTGCATATTAGCTTTTTATTATATAGGATGGCTGACTACCAGGATCACTCCACTGCACAAGGCTGAAGGCTGGGGGTTACATCTATGAATGAAAATCCTGGAATTGTGTAGCCACATGAGGTGGCCCTAGACTACAAAAATGTACATTATATATAATTATATATTATTTATGGACAGATTTTTATTCATAAAAATTTTGGAAATTTATGTAATCTATGTTTTTATTAATAATAATTGAAAATTATACACCATGCCTCTCAAATCAAATCCCTGTCAAATCTTAGCATTAAGCTAGGAGTCTACTAAAATATTCTACTGAAGAATTTTGATTATTTAAATAGTAAAAATAATGTAATATTATATCTGTTCAGAAAAAATTTTTAAAGGAAAATTTTTAATGGTGTCATTTCAGTCCACCAAGAATCTCCACATTCATGATCTCATTATATTCTTATATCAACCCATTGTACAAGGTTTTTCTCACTATCAAACTGGGAACTTGGTTTTAGGGAGAGACAGCAATTTACCCAAAGTCACACAGCTACTGACAGACAGACTTGGGATTTAAATTGCTGATTTTATTTGCAATAATATTTTCACTGTGCTACTTTTATAAAAAATCAGAAATACCTTGCATGTGCCAGAGAGAATTCCATGACCTCATGAGTGGACATAAAATCAAAGGAGGTATAATGATATTACAGAAAAGCTCAAAAGAGCCAAGAAACCACCCACAGACATTAGAAGGGTCCTTCTGGAAATTTTTATTTTATTCTATATTAGATTTTTAAAAATATATTTTATTATAGACTAGAGGCCCGATGCACAACATTCGTGCACAGGGGGGGAGGGAGGGGCCCTCAGCCCAACCCTCTTCAATCCAGGAGCCCTCAGGGGATGTCCTACCAATGGCTTAGGCCTGCTCCCCATGGTTCTCTGCTCTCTGCGGGGCCTGCCTGCTCCACACCATGGCAACGGGCAAGCAGGCCCTGCTGGGCGCTGCCTATAGGCTGTGCTTGCCTGCTTGCAGATTGCCATAGAGACCCACCAGCAGGCCCTTCTGGGTGCTTGCATTCTCCAGGTCACCAAGGCGATGCCTGTTGGACTCATGTTGCCAGGGTGATGCTGCCAGCATCCTGCTCCAGCTGCTATGGGCGCTGACATCTTTGTCATGGAGAGATGGTTAATTTGCATATTGCTCTTTTATTAGGTAGAATAGCTTTTGACTCACTTATTAATTCAATACACTTTTGGGGTGTCTGTGATTGACAAGGCACTGAGCTGAACACTGTGGGAACTATAAAAATGAGTATGACAAAGTCTCTGATCTCATGAAAGACATAATCTCCAAGCACATAAGTAACTACAATAGCAGGCAGAATGTGACAAATGTCATACCAGATGTGTGAGTACAGTGTAATGAAAAATTAGCATATAAAATGGGGGGGCAATGTAACTTTTCATGTTTATATACATAGAAATGTTAATTACTTTTGTCCTAATATATAAAAACCCCGGGTCTTAATGATCAGTCAAGACTGAGGCTGGACCAACTGGAAGTCAGTCCTGCAGTCAGCTGCTGGGTTGCCTTGGCAACTCAGTGCTGACTTCTTCCATTGCAGGCATGGTGCCCCATCACTGACTGCTGAGGAGGCTGCGAATCAGGGCCAGAGAGAGGCATGAAGAAAGAAGCAGGAACTGATCTGTTGCCTCTGTGGCAGCTTTTGATCAGCACTTGCCTCTCTCTCTCCAGGCTGGCCAGCAGCCGCCTCCACTTCTCTCCAGTCCTCCAAGGGGGCTGCTGATCAGCCCTGCCTTTCTGATCAGGCCCTATTGATAGGCCCAGAGATGCTGACTGGCATAGGAACCAACCAATTAGAACAAAATCTGGGTGCTATGAGGAGTGAAGGGTCACCTAGGAGGTGGAGCTTTTGACATTGATTGACATAGGAACTGACCAATCAGAACCAAGTGTGGGTGCTGTGAAGAAACAATGGCAGTCTAAGAGGCAGAGCTTTTAATGCTGACTGGCATAGGAACCGACCAATCAGAACCAAGTTGGCCAGCAGAGGAAGGCAGTTGGCGGGGAGATCAGATCTTCAGGGGAGGGCAGTTGGGGACCAGATCAAGCTGGCAGGGGAGAGCCATTGGGGACGAGATAAAGGCAGCAGGGGAGGGCAGTTGGAAGCAACCGAGACTGCAAAAGAGGAAAGTTGGGGGCGAGATCAGGCCAGCAAGGGTGGGCAGTTAATAGTGATCAGGCAGGCAGGCCAAGGAAGTTAGGGGTGATCAGGCAGGTGAGTAGTTAGGAGCCAGTGGTCCCAGATTGCGAGAGGGATGGGTCCAACTACCGGTTTAGGCCCGATCCCTGTGGGCATCGGACATCCCCCAAGGGGTCCCCTAATTGGAGAAGGTGCAGGCTGGGCTGAGGGAAACCCCCTCTGTGCACAAATTTTGTGCACCGGGCAGCTAGTAATAATAATAAAAAAAGAAAACATTTGTTTATTTTTTAAAAGACTAGTGAATGCTAAGTTCATGGAAGAGAAACAAAGGCAGAAAAGTGGTTATGGAGAGTCAGGAATATATAGACCAACTTCTTTTTCTTTGACCAGAGAATTGGCAGGAAAAGTAGCTGCCTTCTCCAACAAAGTTCCAAGGAAATGATGTTACCTGGGGAAAACTAGTTTTCAATAAAGATAATAAGTAGAAGGAATTTTAAGGCTGTGTGTGTGTGAGGGGGTTGGGGGTTGGGGGATCATTGCTACCATCATGTACGCAATCACATTTTAAAGTAGAAGAAACTGAGGCATACATAAGTGAAAATACTTGCCCAAGATCACAAAAGCAGTTAGAACAGAGATATAACTAATATTGATGTCTCCTGACCACACACTATATTCACTGATTACTGGCAAGATGTAGGATACTGTCTGAGGGATAATCAGAATTAGATTATCTTTATCAGCTACAGTTTTGCTTTATACATAATGAGCATCCACTAATTCTTTGCTGAGTGAATAAAGAATTAAATTGGTATATAAGTGATTTGATGTTATAAGGAAAATAAATTTATATCTATACTATATATCTGTCCACTGCACCCTGTGAATAATTAATATTTCAAATCTTACATGTCCAACACCGAACTGATCTTGGGTTTAGGGTTAGGGTTAGAGTTAGGGTGAGGTTAGGGTTTAATGTTAGGGTAAGGGTTAGGGTTTACCATTAGGGTTAGGGTTTTGGGTTAGTGTTAGGGGTAGGGTTTAGGGTTTAGGGTTATGGTTAGGGTTTAAGGGTTAGGGTTAGGATTATGCTAACCCTTTGCCAGAGGCCTCAGGCATGGGCAAGGGTGGGGCCGGTGATTGGAGGGGGCAGGGGCAGAGCCGGTGATCAGAGGGTTATGAGAGTGCTCTACCCAGGCATAAGAGGCCTCAGGCCCAGGCAGGGGCAAGGCCAGAGATTGCAGGGGTCTAGGCTCCACAGAGCCAGCGATTGGAGGGGCAGAAGCAGAGCCTGTGATCACAGGGATCTGGGCACCAGTGGAGCCGATAAAGCAGGGGTCTGGGGTCTCCTGCCCAGACCTACAGCATTGGCAAGAGGCTGCCAGTGGGGCAAGGGCAGAGCCGACGATGGCAGAGGCACAGTAGAGGCCTGTGAAGCCAGTGATTGTAGGGGTCTGGGAGTTCCCTGCCCAGGCCTGCATCCTCGACCAGAGGTTACAGGCCTGGGCAGGGGTGGAGCTGATGATCGGAGTGAACTACAGAGGAAACACCTTTTCTTACCACTCATTGGCTAAGCTCCCTGTATGCCACTGGTAATATTCTTAGTAACTTGGGTAATAAGAATCCAAAAAGGCATCTAGTGTTTTTCCACCACACTCCTGGAGAAAAAAAATGAAGGTCCACTGCTGGAGAGCTAAGAAATGTCATATCCTGCCCTAGCCAGTTTGGCTCAGTGAATAATGCCTAAGCCTGATGACTGCAGGGTCTGGGTTCAATTCTGACCAAGGGCATGTACCTAGGTTGTAGGCTTCTCCCTGGCCCAGGGCCCAGGTCAGGGGATATGCAGGAGGCAACCAATCAAAGTGTTCCTCTCACTTTGATGTTTCTCTCTGTTTTTCCCTTCTCTTCCACATTCTCTAAAAATCAATGGAAACATATCCTCAGGTGAGGATAAGAAAGAAAGAAAGAAAGAAAGAAAGAAAGAAAGAAAGAAAGAAAGAAAGGTCATATCCTATGAAAGACACATCTTGAAAATGCCTAAAGAAAGTTGGCATTTCTTCATGGTAAAGGGACTGGAGTCCATGTTGATGAAAACACCTTGGTGGCTGTGGTGACTGGGAGTGGCTGCAGCAGTGGGGTGATGGGACTGGTGGCTTCCCCTGAGTAGCCTGGTTGCCTCTCACAAAGGGAGGCCAGACTGTGGCTTAGGCCTGCTCCCCAATGGAATCAGGGAGCAGGCCTAAGCTGTTAGTAGGACACCCCCTGAGGGCTCCCAATATATGAGAGGAGGCAGACTGGGCTGAGGAACCCTCCCCTCCTGTGCACGAATTTCGTGCACTGGGCCCCTAGGGTGTGTGTGTGTGTGTGTGTGTGTGTATTATTCACTGAATTCGTATATATATGAATTCAGTGAATAATACACATACACCTTCTACCCTTCCTCCCAGACGCACACAGCTAAAGGTGCACTTAGGGAAACCACTAATCTTTCTCTTGTGTACTTTAGACAGAGGACAGAGTTTATTCAGTCTAGATCAGTGATTTTCAGCCTTTTTCATCTCATAGTAAACACAAGCTAATTACTAATTACTGTGGTACATAAAAAATTGTATTTTTGGCATATCTGACATAAAAATAGGTATAATTTTGGTTCATGGACATTAGACAGCTATTGTTGTGTTGGCTATTGTCATTTTTGTATTTGACAACCTAAGGGAAAAGAGGTCAGTACCTCTGACTAAATAGTCAGCTATTGCATGTTTAAAAATTCTTGTGGCACGCTGGTTGAAAATTGTGGTCTAGATAAATGATTAAAGTCTTGGCTGCTCTTATATAATATTCAAATACAGGCTCTATCACTTAGTAACCGCATAATCTTACACCAGTTACGTAACCTCCCCTTGTCCCAGTAACCTCATTTACTAGTATAAAATGCAAAGCCTTCCTTATAGAGTCATTTAGACTATTACATGAATTCATACAAATAAAATAATTCGAGTTCTAAAGGCTCAATGAGGACAGGAGTTTTTGTCTGCTTTGTGCATTGCCATATTCCTAGTGTTACCAGACAGGGATCCAGCCTGGAGCGGATCTGCTTCTGGCCAGTCTGTATGATGTGAGTTCTGGACTTTGTAGAGGAAAGATTTCACAATAGGAATTCAGGTGATTTTGAGAGTATGTTTATGAAAGCTGGGGACAGTGAAACAGGAAAGGCCTAGGAGAAAAGAAGCAACAGGAGAGAGACTAAGTGGGGTTACTGTGGCTCTCTAGAAACATTACGGGAAAGAAGAAAGCCGAGGTAGGGTTACTATCAGCTCACTGGAGAACCAGAGAAAACGGGGCCTTAGAGACAAGCTCAGGGGGTTAGCCTGGGACGAGCTGTCACTGCTCATTGCCCTACTGGTTGCAAGTCTCATGGGGGCCCTTGGAATTTAGGAGATGCCTGCCTGTGGGTGAAGAAGAGAGGAAGGGATAGGTGTGGGTCTGCTCCTGGAAAAGGGAGCACCGGCTGGGACTTTTCTTTTGAGGGTTTTTAAAGCTGGGAGTTTAGGGGAGGTCTCAGGGGAGATTTCAGTAAAATATTCAACAGCTTTTCCAGGTGTGCCATTTCAGTGTCCTGGTCTCTGATGACTGGTCAACACCAGGGGTCATGAGTCATTGCAGCTGGTCCTGGCATCACCCATATGGTTTTGCTGCTTTTCTGGGCCTGGAACAGAAATAGTACAACTGAGGCCTAGATGTTATCTTTAAGGTAAGGCGACCAGAAGTCCCGCTTTTGGCGGGACAGTCCTGATTTTTAACAATTTGTCCCACGTCCCGCGGCGTTTTAAAAAAGTCCCGATTTTTGGAAAGAATGCACGACAAGCTAGGGAACAGCGGGAGAACAGAAAGGGAATATACGGTTTTCGGCGGCCAAGCGGTCAATGGTGTCCCGCTTTACCAATGTTAAAATCTGGTCACCTTACTTTAAGGAGGAAAGGTAATGGGGGTCTAAAGTGCATGGTCAAAGAGACATTTGGAAACATGCTCAAAGTCACTAATCATCCAAGAGATGCAAATCAAAAGAACAATGTGGTACCATCTCACACCTGTCAGAATGGCTATCATCAACAAATCAACAAACAACAAGTGCTGGAGAGGATGCGGAGAAAAAGGAACACTCCTGCACTGCTGGTGGGAATGCAGACTGGTGCAGCCACTGTGGAAGACAGTAAGGAGTTTCCTCAAAAAACTCAAAATGGAACTCCCATTTGACCCAGTGATCCCAATTCTAGGAATATATCCCAAGAAACCAGAAACACCAGTCAGAAAGGATATACGCATCCCTATGTTCACAGCAGCACAATTCACCATAGCTAAGATTTGGAAACAGACTAAGTGCCCATCAGCAGATGAGAAGATTAGAAAACTGTGGTACATCTACACAATGGAATGCTATGCTTTGGTAAAATAGGAGTTCTTGCCTTAACCGGTTTGGCTCAGTGGATAGAGTGTCAGTCTGAGGACTCAAGGGTCCCAGGTTCGATTCTGGTCAAGGGCATGTACCTTGGTTGTGGGCACATCCCCAGTAGGGAGTGTGCAGGAGGCAGCTGATTGATGTTTCTCTCTCATTGATGTTTCTGATTCTCTATCCCTCTCCCTTCCTCTCTGTAAAAAAATCAAATATATATATATATATATATATATATATATATATATATATGAGTTCTTACCATTTGCAACAGCATGGATGGAACTGGAGAGCATTATGCTAAGTGAAATAAACCAGAGAAAGATAAATATCACATGATCTCACTCATTTATGGAATATAATGAACAACATAAACTGATAAACAAAAACAGATCCAGAGACAGAGAAACATCGATCAGACCATCAAACCTCAGAGGGAAGGTAGGGTAGGGTGGGGGTAAAGGGAAGAGATCAACCAAAGGACTTATATGCAAGCATATAGGTCTAACCAATGGACACAGGGGGGTGAGAGCAGGAGTGGGGGGGTAATGTGGGGATAAGGACACATATGTAATAACTTGATCAATAAAGAAATTAAAAATAAAATGCATGGCCAGTGATATGTCAGGGGAGGAAAGTCCAACCTGGGCTCGAGGTCCTACGTCAGTTTTGCAGCTGTAAGTTGCTGAGCCAGTTTCCCCGTTCCACTTACCAAGGAGTTTTTTTTAACTTCTTACTATCCTGTCTTATTAGCTCCTAGAAGAGTACTTGGTACATAGTAGGTGCTCAGTAAAGGACAAATACCTGGGTCAGGAAAAGAACAATAACAGTTGGCTATTATTTCTTATGTATGATATAAAAGTTCTGAATACTTTTAAAAAATATTCTTTATTGTTGAAAGTTTTACATATGTCTCCCCAACATATGTCCTTTCCCCCCCAATTGACCTCTAGGTTCTGAATTCTTTTAAAAAATATATATTTTATTGATTTTTCACAGAGAGGAACAGAAACTTACAAACATCAATAAGAGAGAAACATGAGAGAGAAATATAGATCAGCTGCCTCCTGCACACCCCGCACTGGAGATGTGCCTGCAACCAAGGTACCTGCCCTTGACTGGAATCGAACCCAGGACCCTTCAGTCTGAAGCTCTATCCACTGAGCCAAACCGGACAGGGCTAGGTTCTGAATTCTTATTCCAACCATTCCCCACACCCCAGTTATAAGTTTTGACTTTGGGGGTCATGGCATCTTTCTACAATGACACAAGGTGGCAGCATCAGTCTCCTTTTGAGTTATCAGCATCGCTCTAGTCCGACCAGCTCTAGAGACAAACTTTGCAACGTCTCTATATGCAAATTCATCCATTCCAGATCCTGTTTTTTTTTTTAAGTGAACAATGTTAACTGTTATCGTAAGGTATCTCTTAACTGCCTCAATTTTTAGCTAAAGAAAAGATTATCACTTGTAGAAAAGTAAAAACATTCACATGAATCAAGGCTGCTTTACACTAACACTTCTGTTTTGTGTTCTTAAAGCTCCCTTTTGGTAACAACTGTTTGGCAAATAACGAACTCAAATCTTCCGTTGCAGGGACACAAGATGCAACAAAGTTGTTCTTTTCCAGGCCTGTAAGAAAAGACAAAACAAAATAAAACTTCTCCTTTGTCTTTTAGATAGAGGTGAGGCTGATTCTGCAATCCCTCTGAATTACCCTGGGAAGCCACTGAGAAGCAGAAATTACTGAGCACCTTCGAGGGGGAGACCTTGTGGTATGAAGACCTTGACTTAGAAAATGAGAGCGGGAATCCTGGTGGTGCTTCAGGAATCTCCTGGCCCCCTGCTTTAAACACATTTCTTATCTTTTCAACATTCGGTACCTTTATTTCTAAACCATAATCTCTGCCTCACCTACTTGAAATCAGTTTAGTGAATGCAACTACCTTTGTGAAATGTAAAGGTGTTTATTTTATATTGAGTGAACTAAGGTTAGGATCATTTCCACTTTGTCCATGGGAAAACCCAGTTCTAGCCAGTTACATGGGCTTGCCTCAGTTTTCTCATCTATAAAATAGGCTAATGATAGCAACCCCGCCTACTTCAGTGAGTTGTAAGGATAAAAGAAGATAATAGGAATGAAAGCGTCTTTAAAATGAAAGTGCTCTCACTGGCCCAAGATTACTAGCTTAAGCAAATGGCTTTTCTTGAGTTTCACAAACAATCCTGAAGAAAACAGTATGTAACTAAGTTGCAAAACAGAGCATGTTTAATTTGTCACCTTCAGAAATCTCAAGAAATCTCAAGAAATTGTGCATTTAGAAGTACATAAGAAGAGAGATGCTGAAGGTGTTTAAGAGAGAGCCGCTGAAGGTGTTAGGACATTTAGTGAAGGATGAATAAAATTAAATGGTTAGGTGTATTGTGTGCTTCTGCAGTACATATACTAACTTAGGTGTATTGAGGAACAGTGTGTTCATTCAAAACATTAACCTTCAACTAGCATTTGTCAACTGCTTGTTGCATACCAGCTATTTTCAAATGCATTATTTCATTTTCCATGTTATACTTCCCAGAACCGGAGAAAAATATCAAGCCCCATTTCAAAGTTAAGGAAGCTGAAACTCAGAGAAGTTGCTCAGCTTGCTCGGGTCAAACAGCAGATCTAAGACAAACTAGGCCTCAAAGCCTCTGCTTCTCCAGTCTTAATCAGGACTGTTTCTGTGGAGGCCTCTACTCAGTCCTGTGGGGGCTCCCTCATCCAACCAGCACCAAGCAGCAACTTTTGTTTAGTAAAAAGTGAGGTGAAAAGTAAATGGAAAACCCGAAGAAGCTGGATAAATAGATACTCAGTAGCCCAAACTCATCAGCCTTCTCCTCCTTCTCCTCCTCCTCCTCCTCCTCCTCCTCCTCCTCCTCCTCCTCTTCTTCTTTTTTATTAATTAATCTTCACTGAGAAAACTTTTCTCCATTGATTTTTAGAGACAGTGAAAGGGAGGGAGGGAGGGAGGGAGGGAGAGAGAGAGAGAAAAAAAAAGAGAGAGAGAGAGAGAGAAGAGAGAGAGAGAGAGAGAGAGAGAGAGAGAGAGAGAGAGAAACATTGATTGGTTTCCTCCCACAAGCCCTGTGACCACAGTGGGTGATGGAGCCTGCAACTGATGTATGTGCTGGTGACAGCAAACTCGGGGATCCTTCCGTCTGCCAGTCAATGCTTTATCCACTGAGGCAATCCGGCTTGGGCTCATCTGTCTTCAGTGAATTTCAATGGCTTGGGAAATTTGGGCTCTGACCTTTGGACTACATTTATGTGAAGGGAACTCAGTTATCTCTCCCTTAAACATTTCCAGAGCCAATTCATGCCTCTTTGGGAAAAAAAAAATTTAAATGATTAATTATTGAATGATTGAATGTTAGGGGTTAAAAAGAGAGAAATAAAATTATGAGGTAACAAGAGATCTTAGAAATGAAGGCCGTTTCTGTCTCTTGGGAGGTGTCAGCTATTAAGAATGATGTGCTGTCGTTGCCACACGTAATACGTTAATCTTAAAAAGGCATCTATCCCGGCTGATACTAGAGTTTTTATATAGACTAGTTTAGTGATCTGTCATTTTAGGTGTGAATTTTGGAAAGCTACATTTACCAGGAATTTTAATTACTTTTAAATGACACCATTCTAAACTATCAAGTCTGTTCTGTGGCATTACTTTTTAGGTAGCTTGTTCAATTTTGGGTTTAAAGCAAAAAGGCCGTCACGTTTATGTATTTGGGAGGATGTTTTATTTCCTATTATCTAAAAAACGTTACTGACACTATATTTATGACTTGCTCAAGTCAATTTGAATGAACCTCTGTAGTTTCTATTCCCTTGAAGACTTATCCAAGTATACTTGTTTGCATAGAACTACACACAGCAATTAACACTAGGGTCTTTTTGTTATTAAAAAAATAGCCCACAGACCCTTGTAAATGGAAATGGAAAACTGTCATTTAAGCATCCATTGATTTTCCCTTTCATTCACCCTTGGAATAACTGATTTTTATTCTTCTTAAAAATTAGCTGAGTTTAGTCCAGAGAACCTTAAAGCAAAATGGGTTCCTAGTATTCAATCTAGTGCCTACTAAAGTTAACAATCTTACCCTATAACTTTAAAGAGACCAACGATGATTGGTGAGTTATGGTATCATTCAACTACAGCAAAAACCTGGCTTTTAAAAATGTTTATTCTTAAATTAATAAAAGTCATTTCACAGGTAAGGTGAAGAGCGGTAACAATTCAAATAATAGAACAGAAGTATAAATGGCCTTTTCTTTCTTCTCTTTTTAAAAAAAATATGCTTTTATCAATTTCAGAGAGGAAGAGAAAGATAGAAGCATCAGTGATGAGAGAATCTTTGATTGGCTGCCTCCTACACACCCCCTACTGGGGCTTGAGCCAGCAACGTGGGTACACGCCCTTAACCAGAATTGAACCTGGGACCCTCTAGTCCGCAGGCTGACTCCCTATCCACTAAGCCAAGCTGCCCAGTGTATAAGTGGCCTTCTTAATGGCATACATGCCCAAGGACTTTTCAAATTCCAAGAAAGAAAAGGTCATAGTGGGATGTAGTTTCAGGAAGGTAAGCATTTTTAAGTTGAAATTCCATAGATATGGTTTGACCACGTAGAACTTGAGAGATGATTATAATTGCAGAGAGGGTTGGATGGGCAAGGGAGAGACACTGGGATCCTTAAATTCCTTTTACGATGTCAATAATGGTGAAATCAGCCTTGTATTGTTTCTGCTACTTTAACAGTTCAAAAGAAGACATTTCTCTCTGAAAAGCTAACTAAGGAATCTATTCTGTTAGTTGTCCTGGCTTTTACTCGCTGCTAGTTTTTTCCTCTTGGGTATTGTGTCCGGGCTTCAGCATTGTCTTGGAGATTCACTTACTCTTAGCTTCCAGAAAAACAGCGATTTTGCCTTTCTTTGTCAGTCCCACATATTGTTATCCAGTCTGGACTTGAGCTTAATTCAGCAGCCACTAAGCGGTGTACCAGGTACTGAGGAGAAGCGGATAACTTATAGTGTGGACTAGTCTTATGACACCCGATCAGACAGTGACAAGTGCTACCAGAGAGTTATGACAAAGTGTGGAAGGTGAAGTTAACTCTGTCCACGGGTCAGGAAAGGGCTTCCAGAGAAGGTAACATTTCAGGGGACCTTAGAGCAGGAGAGCATTGTGGGAGCTAGAGAAGGGACAGATGTGCATTATAGGTGGAGGGAGTATGGGGACAAGGGTTGGACTGTGAAAAGACTATTTGAGAAAGGGCAAGTGGCTCTGGCAGGTGTGGCTCAGTTGGCTGGGCGTCCTCCCATGCACTGAAAGGTTACTGCTTCAATTCCCGTCAGGGCACGTGCCCTGGCTGTAGGCTCAGTCCCCAGTAGGGGGCATGCAGGAGGCAGAGGATCAATGTTTCAACCTTCCATTGTTTCTGTTTTGCTCCTTCCTTTCCTCCCTTTCTGAAACATCAGTTTAAAAAAAAAAAGGGAGAAAGAAAGGGCAAGTGGCTGATAGGGTTATGAACCCCATATCAAGTATTAAAAAGCTACAGGATGTATAGAGAGAGACATCTGGAAGAAATGTTCATTTACTGTCTACTGTGTACTTAACTCTCTGCTAGGCCCTATAGAAAATGCAAGGGAAGGCCCTTTCCTTGCAAATGCTTATCTGGAAGTGGTTAAGTCACATAAAATAATTTAAAAATAATATGACAATCTAAAGCAAAGTGTTAGATTGCCCCCAAATGCAAGCTAAAGACAGTATCTCCAGGGAGTGAGTACTCCTGCTGCCCTGGCTCCTCCCAGCCCCACTGTGGTCCAGGCACCCCTTGCACAGGGGCTGGAGGCTTGAGACTCCGTCACCCCCAAAACAGGAAGAAAACTCATGGAATCCATATATAGGGCACTTTCTGTATCCCTGGCACTTTTCCAGGTAGATTAACGAATTAAATCCCCACAATTACACTATATGGGAGAGTTATCATCTCCAGTTTACAGGTGGGGAAACTGAGGCACAAAGCCACAGCCAGGATTCAAACCCACTGAGTCTAGCTCCAGAGCCCTGTAGTCTTTTTCATGTTAATATCCCCAGAATCTAGCACAGGAATCCGTGCTGGGTGTTAAGATTTTCAGAAAAAGTCACAGTTTTCCTTGAATATTTACAGGAAAATGTGATTCAAATAAAAATAAAGACTTGGGGACAAAAAAAAAAAAAAGACTTGAAAGCCCCAAACTTGTGAGAAGTGCATTTAGCTGTACAGCCTTAACTTTTGCCGGATCCAAGGCCAGCAAGAAAATGTTTCTTTTTTAATATATATATATATATTTCCTTTGTGACAACCTGATGTTTCTGAACGCTAGGGGCTCCCTGATGCTCTAGTTTGAGAGTAACTTTTCCTTTTAGGATTTTTTTTTTTTTTTTTGAAGGGGGTGGGGGAAAATGTGGCCTTAATTATCCTACGTCTTAGGCAGCTTAAGGAAGGGGCTGTGCTTTCTGAATCCCTTCAGAGCCAAGTGAGGAGGTCCCTCTCGTTCCCTCTCTCTCTTTTTAAAGGACCTCGTGAAATAAAAGTGCAGAAAACAAACCCAAGGCGATCACAACAGCAGCCGCGGCGGCGGCAGCAGCAGGAGGAGGAAAAGTGGGAGCCGCGGCGGGCGCTGCGGAGTGGCCGGGCTCCGCGCAGCTCCCATTCATTAGGTCGCCAGCTGCGGAGGAAGGTGGCCGAGCGCCCGCGCTGCCCACTCGCTCGCTCGCTCTCCCAGGCTCCCGCCAGCCCTGCGCGCCCCAAGCAGCGCAGCTCTGCAAAACTTTCTGCTCGGGATTTGGCTCTCTTCCTCCTGGACTTTCGAGCGATCTGGGGTTGAGAGAGGAAGAAAGCAGAGGCACCCAAGGGGAGCAGAAAACACCATCGTCTGCGTTGGAAGCAGGCATCGAAACCGCACTCTCGCCTCCCTCCGCCCCCCAGACCCGGGCCGACCCGCCGCTCTCCCGAGCAGCCTCGGCCAGGCAACGAGCCCCGCGTCTGGGTGTTTGTCCGCTGTTGCGGGCCGTCTTCGCGGGGCGGGAGGAGCGCGCTGCAAGCCAGCGCCATGCAGAACTACAAGTACGACAAGGCGATCGTCCCGGAGAGCAAGAACGGCGGCAGTCCGGCGCTCAACAACAACCCGAGGAAGGGCGGCAGCAAGCGGGCGCTGCTCATCTGCCTCGACCTCTTTTGCCTCTTTCTGGGTGAGCGCAGCCCCGCTGTCCCTTGGCCCCTTTGCCCCGCGGCCCCTCGGCGCGGGTCCCAGCCCGGCGGGGTGCCTGCGCGCGGGGCTCGGCACTTCCTCGCTGGCGCGGGGCCGCCGGCCGGCCGCGTCTCCGGGCACCGCCGGGCTGTCAGCCCCGGGAGGCCCTGGCTGCGCCTCGGGGATCCTTCGCTCCCCTGCCGGCCCCCTGGCCCGCTCCCTCCCCGCTCCCACCGACTTCCCGGCCTGCACGTGAATGCTTGGGCGAGCTTCGGCTTGGCTTTCGCGGGCAGCTGTGAGCCCGCTCCTTGAAAGCCGCCCCACTTGGAAGCCCCGGTGGAATTCCCACGGAAGATGGGGATTCCGCCTTTTAGAACAGGGGCAGTTGCTTGCACCATGATCTAGAATCAGCGCCCTGGTGGTTGCCTTCCGTCCAAGTAAAATGGATCTGCTGGAGCGCCGGGCTCCCGCCTGGAGCCGAGCAGCCTTCCCTTGACTGTATGTAAACATCCAGCCCCTTCCGCCGTCGCTGCCCCGCCAGACCTGCATGCTGGCCTTTCCATTTGCTCCTCTCCTCAACGCCCCCCAGGGGTTTGGAAGGCGGTCTCTAGGGTCTTGGTGGGGGGTACCCATTCTGCAATCACTTCTCACGCGCCTACTGTGTGCCAGGTGGTAATTTTAAGCAGCTCCCTCCCTGACTCTGTGCAGTTCGGATGAGGAGCCCCATTTCACCGGCGAGGAAACTGAGGCACTGGGAGCGCAAGTCACGTTCAAGTTTTGGGACCATAGTGAACGCGCCCCAAAACATCCAGGCGATAGTCCACGTCTGTTTATCAAACTTGCTAGAAGGGCTGTGGTAGTGGAAGGAATTGGAGTGGGAGGGGAAGGACTTATGAACTCCTTGCGGGGAGGGGGAAAGCTATTGACACGAATCTACAGGAGTTCCAAGGTTGAAGTCAGCGTAGAATTTTTATTTTATTTTTTTAAAGCGAATCATGGTGTAATGGAAAGCGCACAGGACTTGTCATCAGAGCACTGCCACGCTGCCACGTGTGGGGAGTGCCAGTGCCACCGAACTGCCTCAGTTTCCTCCTCATGTCAGTGAGTGGGTTCAACTAGAACTAGCTCATCTCCAAGGCCCCTTCCTGCATTAAGAACTCGGATTTGGTCCAGGAGCTGTTCTGCCAGCTCTGCTAACTGAGAAACATCTGTGTTCCCGATTCAGTTCCCTCCGAACAGAACTCCTGCACCGAGACTTCAGCCCCCTTTGCAATGGATTTGTCCCGGCAGATTGTGCATTCCCTCTACTCATGCTTTTCCGTAGCAGAGCCCCTCCTTGGCTTGCCAGTCCATGGTACATTTTGAGAGTCAAAGAAAGATAGGACTCTTAAAAAGAGTTTAAAAATAAGATTTGGCGCCCTGTAGCTATGTAGAGAGAGGGTTTAGGGTAAAACCGCTCTGTGCAGAGCAGGAAAGCTGGCTGCAAATCCCATTCCCACCTCTTCATGGAAATTCCACCTTAAGATGCTATGTAAAGGAATTGTCACTGGGGGGCCCACCGACCCGAGGCGGCTGGCTTATTATCATGCACAGTGGGAAGATTAGTACTTTCTTTGCCAAGCTATTGAATTTTCAAAAGCCCCTCCCTGGGCCTGGGGGAGAGTCAGGAAGCACTAAACACATTGAAGCTGTTCGCTGTTAACTTGCCTGGAGCTTCCAGTGTTGACCGGCGAGTTTGGTTGGTGGTGGGGTGAAGCTCTTTCTTGCCAGCTGGTGCACTGTCCTTTCCTACCTCCTACTGTGTGATTGGGAAAGCCCAGCAAGAATGCGCTGGACAGCCTCTGTGCAGGTTGCTTTCCTCCTCCAGTCCTAAGAGATGGTGTATTATTATTAACAGAGAAAGGGTGTGAATGAATTTGTGAAAAGACACACCTATCAGCTCTCTTGTAGGGAGGGACACAGAAACCCCAAGCTGCTCTGTTGTGTATGGAAGGTATGGGGAAGGGGGGAGGTATGTTCCATCTGCCCGGACTCCCTGTGTCACTCCCAAAAGCTAATATTCTAAGCCTCGTTGTTTATTGTGTTTACTCACTGTTGGCCTGTTTCAATAAGTGATTTTTGTTTACCCTAAAAAAAGGAATGCTAATAGGACCTTGTATTTTATTGTAAGACACACACGTAGCTTTCTGCTTAATGAATGTACGTTGACATTAAAGCCATGTCAACTAAGTCATTTCAAAGTGACTTGTTATCAATGCCAACCCTATGCATAGGCCTAATGACAATACCGCTAATTAAATACTTCTAGCAACTTTAATGGGGAAAACTGTAAGGTAAATATTTACTTGAGAAATTTATGTGAGAGAACTCTATAGGGCTTCCAAAAGAAAATTAATAACACAACATGTGATTTTAATGTTCTATACAACAGTCCTAAAAATTTTTTTCTACTTGCTTCACTTTTTGCCCAAGACTGTCAGTATGATTTAATTTTTATATAGTTTTGATCATCTGGTCTGGATTACAGAGCACTAATATATTAAAAAGAGACATAGTTTTCTGTTTATTTTCTCACAGGAATATATACCAAGCTTCATCTTCTTGTATCTGGAAAAAAAATAAAAGCTCATGTGCTCTAAAAGTGTTATGAAGTGGAAATATACAAGCAATTTAACTTGTTTCACATACCTTCTTGGAATATTAAAATCCTGGTGAAGAAAACCCCACAAAAGTCCTCTTTTATTTGAAGGCCAAAATAATTTGGTGTCAGTGAACACCAATGGGAATTTACTTTCCATTGAAGAGCTGTTTTCACCTTCACTGACTAATTGCTTTCCTAAATACAGTTATGAATGTTGGCGTGGAAGTTTTTCCGAAATTGATTTTGTTATCCTTGCCATTAAGTAATATACATGCCTCCTATTTTCTGTGCATTGGTACTGGTGTATGAAGTTCCATGAAAACAGCAGAGAATATTCTCAGGCAAGAAGGGAGGTGCATCTGCTATTGTTTGCCTCTTTTTCGTGTAAATTAGTTTATGTACTCTTCACTGAGACCATCATGAAGAGATTGTCTCCGTTTCATAGACGAAAAAACCAAATGTCAGAGAAGGGAAGGACTGAGATTCCCACTGACGTTAATCTGGGCTGATCCCTAATTCTCAGTGAGCATGACTGAAGGGCCACCCCCCTCCCCTGTCCTGTGTGAAAAATCCCCAAACTCAGATTATCATCAGAAACTCCTGCAGCTCAGTTTGCAGAAAATCCTGCCTCGCCACATTTTCTAGTTATCCATCTGTACCCAAGCAGATGGATAAAGGCAGTTCAGCTCTTCTGGTCAGTGGTGTGGCCTTATTGCTTCATGGCATTATTGTGATTTAGAGCTAGTTCTAGTACTGATTCCCAGATTTTGAGGCCACCTTTTACCCCCATGAGACTGGTTCCAAGAAAGAACGCAAAGAAGGACATGGCTGTAGCTCAAGGCAGAGATTTAGTCAACCTATGCTGAGCTGCTATTTCTGTGTCATGCCTTCCCTCTACTCTGTCTCCCTCCCTAGTTATGTATTGAGTCCTTCCTTCCAACCCATGCACTTTGCTGGGGAGGCACTTGTAGACAGGTTCAGCTTTTGGTCCTGGGGACCTTGTCCAAGGCCCTTCATTGTCTGAGTCCACTTACTGGTAGCTCATCTGCAAAATGGGATCAGAATGGCCACTAACTATGTTACTGTGAGGCTTAGAAGAAATGCTGGATGTGAAACTGTCATATATAGAGACTTGGACAGTTGCAAGAGGCTTATAATCTGGAGCCCTGGATGAAGGTTTTGTGATTGTCTTCATATATTGTGTCTTATTGGTAGATGAGACTATGAAGTAAATTCTCAGTAATGATGTAATGAAGATCATAAACTCTTCACTTCAAATAGCAGAATGGCACGTTTGCCCAGTAAGCTGAGGACAGATGCTTTCCATTCATTGTTGATCTAAATGGTAGCAGAATTTTTAAGCCCTGGGTTTTAAGGTAGCTTCTTGAAAGATGTATATATGTATGTATGTAGGTATGTGTGTATGTAAGTGGGGAGAGAGAGGGAGAGAGAGAAATTTGTTCCACTTCTTTATGCAATTATTGGTTGACTCTTGTATGTGCCTTGATAAGACATCAAATTCTCAAGTTAGGTGTGTAGAGAAGATGCTCTGACCAACTGAGCTATCCATTACTGTGATTTAGAGCTAGTTCTAGTACTAAGTGATTCCCAGATTTTGAGGCCACCTTTTATCCCCGTGAGACAATGGTTCCAAAGTAAGAACACAAAGAAGTGATTGGAAGGAGGAACTCAGTATATAACTAGGGCACCATCTAGTCCTCTTTAGAGGAAGTTCTTCTGTTCAGAAAAACTGTTCTTCATTTGACTTTTGATACCAGGAGGTAGGTTAGCTGAGCTTATGGTAGGGATGGGAGATGTTTAAGGAAGCAGATGGTGGTCAGCTTGGTCTGAAGGTCTTGACTCCTATTCCGTTCCCCACCAGAAAACAAAAGTTGGTGGGTAAAGTGTCATGCGGCAAAGGGAAAGGTTCAAACAGGTAGGAATGTTGACTTTGGGTAGCCAGCGACCCTGCTTTATAATTTCTTGGTTCCAGAATGTTTTAGGATATTTCTCAATTTGCAATTACATGGTTGAGATCTAATTCCTTCATTCGTCCTAAATATGGGATACAAAAAAATCATCATGTGTTAGTGAACTATTCACTTTTAGTAGTGAGAGGAAGGAAGTGTTGTGTAGTGAAGAGAATGGGCAATTTGGAGCCAGAAACTTCAGATTCCAGGCCATCCAATCTAGTTGTGCGGTTATGGATAAGTAGGCTTTCTATGGATCTCAGTTATTTTCCATTGGTGTAATGGCTGTCTGGGCGAGATTATGTCTAATGTCTAAGGCTGCTATGCAACATTCTGTGACCGATTTCAAGAAGAGAGGAATGACATTCACTGTTGTTGACTGTCCACCTCATGCATGCCATCTCTTTAGCTCTTCATTGTACATTATTATCTCAGTGAGCCCTCGCAGCAATGAGGAGCCCAGAAAAGCTGTGATCGGGTCTTGTACTGCCACTGACTGGCTGTGTGGCTTTGGGAAAATTCACTGACGGTTTCTGGGCCTTTGTTTCTTTACCATTGCAACAAAGGGAAGGGACTGGATAATCTCCAGATCCCTTTTAGTGCTAACAGTTGTGTGGGTCTGTGCTGGTAGGTATTGTGAGGTAGAAACCCAGTAATTGCTTCTCTTATGTTTCACCAAAGAACTGGTGCTGACAATGCGCTTATAGTGGCGTTGGTTCTGGAAAGAGAGTAAGCACTGTTCCTGGTTAACCAGAACGCTGAGAAACGGGCCAGACTTCCTCGGCTGGCTGTGCCCTTTCACCTGCCCCCTGAAATGTGCAGTAATCACAAGCGAACAAGTAAACCAGGTGCCTTCCCTTCTTTCTGTTGCTCAGTTAGGATATTCACTGTGGGTTTTCAATAACTCAGTTGGTTTTGATGACTTCATATAGAACCACAGAATATAGAAACAGAGTTTCATTTGTCAACCGGTGAACCGCCTAGCTGAGCACCCTGCATGGGTTGAAATAGTAGGCAACCTCAGTGGACTTTCCCATGGCCTCGTTGTCTGGAAGGCTAGTATTTTTCTTTGCTGCTTCTTGCCTTTCTCGTGTACTTAAGAGATATGCCATGGGGGGTGTAGCTGCCTTTGGGAGAGACTGCTACAGCCAGAGTTGGTGGCCTTTTCCACTTTTAGCCCTTCGGATTTCCTGTCCATTTCGGATTCTTTCTTTCCCCCTCTCAGTGCAGTTATTTGGGCTGGCAAGCCCAGTTGGTCACAGGCTGATGCTAACGAGACCATAGTCAAAGAGTCCTTCCCTGTGTAGGCAGTTATATTTGTGGAGCAACCCTACCCTGTGTGTCAACTCCGTTCGGTACACATTATTTGAGGAGTAATAATCTATTTTGGGGATACCTGCTCGTATAGATATTGGTTCCCTTTTACAGATGAGAGACCCATCTGGTGTGGAATATAGATTCACAGACCCCTTCCTGGGAGAGTCAGATTCAGTAGGCCTTGGGCCAGTGCCTGGGATTCTGTATTTTATCAAAGCTTCTGGTGATTCTTTTTTAAAGCCACTTTGAGAATCACTGTGTTGTTTAACAGCTGATGTCTTAAGGGCAGTTGACTCAGGCAGAGGTTGTTTTGTCCCTGCACTGAATGTTCTGGCACTTTCCACATTGTTAGATTGTCCATACTGTACTTCCCCCCCCCCCCCATTTGTGGCCACCTGTCTTTCACAGTAAAGACAATCAAGCTTGTTATAATTCTTTCAAAGAAAAAAAAACTACGTCTGGGTGCCACCCTGAGGGCCCCTGTGATTTTAGTGCAGGACTTGGGGTCTCCTAATTGCTGAGAGGCTGGGATTTGTTTTTATCACCAGGTTCTGCACTGAGTTCTAGGTAGTTGAAGTTGCCAGCTAACTGACCACTTTGGATGAATGAGGTGTTAACTCTATAAATATTTTCTTTCGAGATACTGAAGTTTGTGTATGAGTAAAACGTGAATGGAGCTTTAAAAGATCGCAGTTGCTTAGCAAATATTGCAGAAACAATACAAGCTTCGGATTCACACACAGATGAATCTTAGCACCTTGACTTAAAGCTAAGATAGGTGTGACATGGGCAAAAATTATTTAACCTTCCCTTGCTTCGGTTTCCTGATCTGTGAAAGAAATAAGCAAACCTAGTGACACCCTTGTGTGAGGACACTCAGATGAGATCATGGGTCTGAAAGCACTTTGAAAAGTTGATATCATTATCAGGTATTATGTTGCTGATATTATTCATAGTAATAGTAGTGATTTCCTTTCCTTCCTCCATGGTTCCATGAAGTCCTCTTTCATTTTTGGCAACAGACTTGCCTGAAATATATGAGGAGAAAAAATTGTAGGAGAATCCTAAGCAAAAAACGAGGCAGAGGGAACACAAATGTTTCCCATTAGCTGAAGAAGTGCAAGGGCAGGTTTTCTGACCTGGGAAAGCTCCAGTCAGGAGCCTCAATGGCCTTTGGTGGTTGCCTCCTCCTCCCTTGAAAGGAAGAGGGCCATAGCATCTTAGGAGAAAGGCAAATACACCTTAGAAGGTTGGGAGGGGATTTGGACAAATGTCTGTTTTAGCATCAGTTCTTCGCGGTATCTTTTGGCAGCCCAGGGAAAAACCCAACTAAGGAAAACAGCTGCCACTGAAAATGATCAAAATACTTGTTACACAGGGTCCTTCACATTTTGTTGAAGAAAGAAGTAACTGTTTGTATTTATTATTCATGCTAACTAACAATGTGGTATAGATATTGGATCCTTTTTATAGATGAGGCAGCTGTAGCTCAGAGAGATTAAATAACTTGGACAAGGGCACCCAGCTACTAGGTAGTCACCACAGCGCTTGTCAGCTTAGTTTGTTCCCACTTTTTGATGCAATTAATGCTAGGAAGACTCTTTTCTATTTCAATCTATTTAATTTATTTCAATGTTAGTCCGAATATGTATACTATGTTCTGTGGGACTCAATAGAGGACAAAGATATGAGTCTTACCCCAAGGATCATTTTGAGCAGTGGAAGAGATAATTTTACATAGATAATTACAAAATAACTTAGAGTATGCTGAGTGAGTCTCTCTGGACATAATAAAGAAAATATCATCAGAGCAGTTCTTCATTGCCTAGATTCATGGAATTTGAAAGCACCTTGGAGCTATCAATCTCACCATCAACAATTCCGAAGTCATTTTTTTTTTTAGCTCAGTCTTTGAACAGGGGAAGGTTGGGAGGTCTGAGGGGTAAAGCACAGGCTTTTTCGAGTCAGACAGATGCGAGTTTACTTAGTATTATTAGCTACATAAATGTGGTCAAGTGACTGATTTTCTCTGAGGCCTCAGTTTCTCATCTGTATGATGGGATAATGTATGCATGTGTGGTTGTGAGGATGTGCCTGGTATAGGACACGACGCACACACACTCAGCAGGTGGCAGCTGCTGTCATCACTGTCACGGAGTCCTACTCAGTGCGTTCACATACAGCGAACCTGAGGCCCGGATTGGCTGGTGAATAGCCATCCAGTGATTGTGGAAGAGCAAGGCCTAGAACCAAGGTGGTGGCTTTCCACCACTTTGCTTTTCTGGTGTTTACTCCTCATTTTGAAATGTGATACCATTTGTGAGGCAGCATTGTCCAGAGAGCTATAGTCTCTTCTTTCTCTTGCCCGGGTCAATTAAAAGAGGAACAAGACAGACAGGTTTAACTTTTGATCCAATCAGTGGGTGACAGTTGAGCGAGGCTAGGGAGGCATGGGACACAGTTGAAGGACTAGACTGTTTTTGATGTTACTTTTCTTCAAACTGGTGCGTGCTCTAGAAAGTGCTTGTCACCAAAGATGGCTGCTGACTGATTGGAGCTCAAACAGGCACCATCTTTTTCAAGTGATATATTCAAGGGGAGAAGAAAGAGAACCCATGTTTTTGAAGTTTTTGCTTTTTTAAAAGTTTCACCACCTCTTGCGGTAGAAATTATTTTCATTTAACTGAGGGGGAAACTGAGTCTCAGATTAAGGAATTTTCTCAAGGTCATGCATTCATTGGTGGTCATTCTAAAGAAGTCCATGTCAGGTTCTTGAACATCCTTGTGAAACTATTCTTCCCTTAGGTCCCGATTAAATTATAAATTGTGATCTGCCTTAAGATTCCCAAATTTAAAACAAACCAAACTAAATAACACACATAAGACCCCGTTGGAAGCTTTAGAAAGGAACTTGATGATTTCTGTGCGCTTTAAAAGTATATATTGCAATCAGAGTATTGGTGGGACGTGTGTTTTTGAGGTTTGTTACAAATTAACAAAATTATATGCCTAGAGAGTTCTGTAGAGAAATGCAAATCAGTATAGGCACCTTGTCATAATAAGCAGTATGCTTTGGTTCCTGTTTATGTATCCCTAAAACACATAATACACATGATTACATTGACACGAAGGAAGCCTTCTCATTGATGCTTTCTTATATCTAGCCCCAAATTAGTTTGTGGTGTCAATCATATAATTTCTAGAGAGTCTATTTAATGACATCTGTATTTGTGTCTATCTTTTCAAGTGTATATCCTTTGCAGATATTTCTTGAGCACCTACTGTTTGCTAGATTCAGGGGATTCCTTGCCCTTTAAGAATCCCAGGCTGGTGAATGGGAAACTTTTGCCTCTCTCTCTCTCTCTCTCTCTCTCTCTCTCTCTCTCTCTCTCTCTCACACACACGCACACACACACACACAGATGCTGACTTTGTGTGGTGAGGAAGGGGTATAACAGCTTGGTGAAGAGTGATGAAGTTTGCTTAAGGCCATGGACCTGGGTCCTACAAGAGAGAAAATAGCTCATAAGCCATGAAGGGGAGAGGGTATTGTAGGCGAGGAACAGCAGGTGCTGAGAGGAGGTGATGCACTTGGGAAGGGTGAGTATTTGGAGGGTAAGTGTGGCATATTGGCATTGAGTGGGGTGAGTGGATCTGGGAGATGAGGCTGGGGGAAGAGGTTGGAGCGAGCTTAGAAAGGCAGGCTGCAAGTGGCAGCAGTGAAGGAACTTGAACTTTATTTAGGAGCACCAGCAGAGCAAATAAAGTTTTATTTTTGTTTTCGTTTTTCTTTTATTATGGAAAATTTCATATAGAAATGAAACACAATATAAAGCGGGGAGTGGAATTGCTGGGTCACAGGGTTAACTCCATGTTTAACTTTTTGAGGAACTGCCAAACTGTTTTTCCATAGTGGCTGCACCACTTTAGAAATAACAAGGTTAGTTAAAATATGTAGAGCAAAATACAAAGGTTTTACAGACAATGTTTAGATGAACATATTCGTGAAAAAAATTTAAGAGGGGAGACCAGCTGGGAAGCAGGTGAGAGCTGACCTTCAGCACTGGAGAGAGAGGAGGCGGGGATGGGCAAGAAGAAGATTGCAAGGTGGTTCCTGACTCCTGCCTGGAACTCCTACACTGTGGCCATGCTGCTCCCTCCACAGACACCCCCAGTGCAGTGCTTATAGAAAACTTGCAAAATCCATGTGCTAGGTTAGTCAGTGCATCTTCATGATCATAGCCTAATTAGAAAGAGGAGGCTGTAGTTATCTATTTTTTTTAAATGTATTTTTATTGATTTTAGAGAGTAAGGGAGAGGGAGAGATAGAAACATCAATGATGAAAGAGAATCATTGATCAGCTGCCTCCTGCACGCCCCCTACTGGGGATCGAGCCCACAACCCAGGCATGTGCCCTCAATCGGCATCGAACCTGGGATCATTCAGTCCACAGACCAGTGCTCTATCCACTGAGCCAAACCGGCCAGGGCTATAGTTATCTTTTTAATGTCTCAAATGCTCCTTAAAATAAATGGACTGTTAGAAATGCTCTTGGTTCACAGAGATGGAGATGGTTTTTCTTGGGTAATAATAGCATCTTAAAAGGTTTTATTGAGATACTAGAGGCCTTTTGCATGAAATTCATGCATGGGTAGGGCCCCAGGCCTGGCTGGTGATCAGGGCCTATCGGGGCCTTCTGGCTGCCAGGGCCTTCCTTCATTCTGCACCACTCCCTGGTGGTCAGCGTATGTCATAGTAAGCGATCAAACTCCCGGTCAAACTCCCAAGGGGACAATTTGCATGTTAGGCGCACACACACATATATATATATATAATTCATCACACCATACAATTCATTCATTTAAAGCATACAGTTTGTCAGATTTTAGTGTACTAGTATTCAGAGTTGGGCCATCATCACCACTATCAATTTTAGAGCATTCTCATCATTCCAATAAGAAACCTGTACTTACATTAATCACTCCTGATCTATCCTCGTCATCACCCCATCCTGTGGTAACCACTAATCAACCTTCCTTTCGATAGATTTCCCTATTCTGGACATTTCTTGTATCAGTGGATCATGTTTTCATTTTTTGTGATTGGCTTCTTGCACTTAGCATCATATGTTAAGGTTCATCCATTTTGTATTGTATGCATTTAGCATGTATCAGTACTTCATTTACTTTTATTACCAAATAATATTCCATTGTACGGATGTACCACATTTAATTTATACATTTACCGGTCAGTGGACATCTGGGTTATTTCCATTTTTTTGACTATTATGCATTGTGCTGCTAGGAATATTCACATACAGATGTTTGTTGTGGACATGTGTTTTCAATCCTCTTGGGTGTATATACTCAGGAGTAGAATTGCTGGATCATATGGTAACTCTATATTTAACTGTTTGCGAAACTGCCAAATTATTTTCCATAGTGGCTGTACCATTTCAGAAACATAGTAAGATTAATTAAAATATGTAAGGAAAAAATACAAAAGTTTTACCAAAGACTGGAATTAGCATATTCATGAAACCACTGTAGTGTTGCTTTGTTTTTAAGAGCATTTTTCACAAAGAAACAAAGTTTGTAATGTCCCTAGATTTAAGATGAGTGATCAGAAGACAATAAAGATGACTGGGGAATGAGTGCTCAGTGATCAGCCAGACCCGCTCACCCACTGAGCAAAATACTTACACAAACCAGGCTGTGACCAGCAGGTTCCTGCCTCAGCAAATGAAAAAAAAGTCTTGCATCTTCAGAGTTCCTGGAAAATAGTTAAAAGTACAGATATTAATAAGCCCACATATTCCTAGGATCTGCTTTACAAGAGGTGTTTTTTTCAATCCTCACCCGAACATATGTTCCCATTGAATTTAGAAAGAAAGGAAAGGAGAGAAAGGAGGGAAAGAGGGGGAGAGAGGGAAACATTGATCAGTTGCCTCCTTACACCCCTTGACTGGGGATCTAACCCACAACCGAGTTGTGTGCCCTGACCAGAATGGAAACCTCCACCTTTTGGTGTGGGGAGAAGACTCCAGCCAGCTGCGCCACCTGGCCAGGGCAACTTTACAAGGTTTTTAAGACCATGAACTAGAACTGTAGTTTCTAATAAGGTTGGTAATTCACACTTTCCCCCCATATACATAATTATCATCTTGGAAATTAAATCACCATGCCTCTTTTAGATTCATGCATTGGATGCTTGGAGATATTAAAGAATATAAGGCACAAATACAAACTTTTAGGGATTAGTTGGGGCATCAGGTTATAAATTGCACTTACAAGTGCATGACAATTAAACCACAGATATTACAAGAGGTGACAAAAAGGCATTCACCTTTATTACTAGGAGCTTTAGATGACATCTTACTTAATCTTTTCAATAACCTGGTTTTGCAACTCAGAGGTAAATGATTTGCCCAGGTTCACAGCTAATATTGTGTTGGGGCCAGTGTTTGGACTCAAGCCTGACTAAATAATGACAGTTGCTAAAATTTATCTAGTGCTAGCTTTGTACCTCCCACGGGCTTAAGCGGTGTGTGTGCATTCTCTTATCGAATCCTCCTCTGAGTCCTTATTACTGCTATCTTCATTTTACAGAACTGAGCTTCAGAGGGGTTGTTATAAATAACCTACAGAACATGCAGCAGGTGAGTTGGAGAGTGGGCCTGAGAAGTCTGTCTTGTGAGACCCATCTTAACCACTTGGCTTTACTGTATATGTTTTCCAACTGTATCTGAAGCCCCAATTTTTCCCAACCCCATGCTAGCTTTCACATCCGCAACACAAGATGCATTGTCCAAAACGAGTGAGACCCGCCATCCTCACCGTGGGTTCTTTGGACTAATGAAGATCAGTTAGGGCAATCATGAGGCATCTTAGGCTCTTTCAGTGCCTGAATGATATATATAATGGGCATCGTGGGGTTCCCCATGACTGGCTTGCTCTGACTAACTCAGAGCATCTGCATTCTGCTTGTCAGTTGAATTTGGGATGGCACCTTCCAGTTCTCTCTAGGCTTGCTGGTCGTTTTCATGAACCCGGAGATGGGGCTGGCACTTTGTATACTTTGATTAACCTAAATGGAGAAATGATTGGAAACAGTTTACTTGGTAGATAAAGACGTCTTCCAGACACGACAGAGGCTCAAGAAGGAACGGTGAGGGGTCTTCGGTGGTGAAAAGGTGGGACATCCCAGAATGGATAAGCAGCTCTGTGAATGTAGAAGAGAGAAAGAGCATGGGATCCTGGGAAGGTCCCCAGAAGGGAGGAGGGGTTTGAACTAGGCCTTTGTCCCTCATATCAGGCAGCAGCCATGGGTCACCATGGGACCCATCTGCTGTTCTCGTGGTTTGGTGTAACCTTTGGGTCACATTGAGAAATTTTGAGCTTCTCTGGTTAGTGGCTGCAGTAAATAGACCTTCCACTAGTAGCCTTTCCCCCACAAATGACCCACATTGCTGTCAAGTTAGCAATCACGGGCAGGAAGTGGCAGGAATGCTTCTCATACACACAGTGCATTTCATTAGACACTTGCCCATAGAGCTGTTTCGGTCAATTCAGCTTGTGTGGGTTTTTAGGGACGAATGGTCTAATACACTATTTCTCATCATTGCATTTGTCTTGCTGTCAACTTGGTTGGCCCTAGTAGATATTTGCATAGTGTCTCCTTTTGATGCAAGTGCGTATACCATGACCATAAGGAGGAACTTCTGGCAGGCTGAGGTTTTAAACGTATTTCCGAGGTGTTACCAATTTTCTTTGAGTCTTTGGTTTAATGGGCTTCTCATTTAAATCTGTTTGGAAAGCCAGGTTCCAATGATACGGGCTGCCCTCACCCCTGTGAACCATTGCTTCGGAGGTTCTAAATTTCAGGCATCGTGTAGATGCGGAATTCCCAGGGGCTGGCTGGAAATTAAAATCCACTTCTTGGGCCAAAACATTCCCCTAAAGTCATTGATGGGGTTGAAGAACCTATAATTATAATTTTGCCTTAAGTGAGTTATTTGAGGTTGTGCTGGCCTCCGCTGAGAAATTAAAACATTTATTATTAATGAATAATCTCTTGCACTGAAACAGTTCTAGCAAATGATACTGGATGCACCTGAGATTTGAATGGAAATATCCTTTTCCTGCCTCCATTGACGTTTCTCATTCTGGATCTCTAGCTCTCCAGCCCTGAAAAGCCAACACAAACAAACCATCAAAAAAACCCCACACCCAGGATATCATTATTTCCAAATGTCAACTGGAGAAGGAACATTTTTGAAGTTTTACAGTTAGGCATCTTCACGTACCTCATAAACCTGAATGATCCTGAGGGGAGATGCTGCTCTCATTGATTTTGCGGAGCAGGCAGTTGCCCTTGGCAGAGGTTAAGGGACTTGCTGGGAATCCTGCACCCGGAAAATGGAAGAGCATCTGTGATAGGAACCAACCGATATCTATGGTCTTTCTTCCAACAATGAAGACTGGCATTGGAATTTGCACTGACAACTATTTTCCATAATAAGCATATGAAGAAAGCAGGCAAACCGGAGAGTTTTAAAATGAAATTATCCAGTCTTGTTAAGTGTTCAATTGTGATTTGGGTTTTAAAGCCATTTGCTAGTGTTGCCTATTTCATTATAAATTCCTAGTCTCCTGGTCAAACTTAAAGCCTCTGGGTAGGAAGGGGGAAGGGGTGTGAACTTGGCTGAATAATTCTGTGGTGGGCGATAGTGTAGGGGGCTTTGCATACGTTGTTCACTTGCTTGGATTTCACAACAACTCGAAGAAGGAGGAGGTTGGAGTTCATGTCAGCTTTCCACAACCTGGTCAGCAGTGCCCATCTCTACTCTTCTGAGTGCTTGAGTGGTGACACACTGTACCAATAATTCAGCTAGTTAGTCACTGGCAGAGATGGCTTGTTAAGATTCCAAGGGAAGTGCTTTGCTAGAATCGGCTTTGTGCTGGTCACTCAGACCATGCCTCCACTTTTATCGCAAGTGTGTCAGTGACAAGCTCAGCTCCAATTCTGCGGAGCCTCAGAAGCAAAGGGCAGAAGCCATGGCAGGAAAATACTCTGCCAGTTTCATACGGAAATGGAATGACTTTTCTGCCGAGGGATAGAACTGCAGATTGTATTGTTAATTCTTCTTATCGGTCTTCTCCAAAGGAGTGCGAAAGCCAGGGAAATGCAGCATTTGGAGCAGAGTAACCCACACTTTGGTTAAAGGCTCTGTGTACTTCCCAGGCTATTGTAGGGCTGCTATTCAGCTGGGATTTGAATGGTGGTGGTGTGATTAGCATGAGAGCAAGTGTATAATGTAGGTCTTTTTTCCCCTTTTCTAAAGGAAGTTTTGTGGCATTTCTTTTTCTGACAGAGTTGGCATGACGCTTTGACAAACACAGACCAATGGAAAACTTAAACAGGACCCCGAGAAGGCCCGTTTGTACAGAGCCTTCCCACTTAGAATGCAGAGCAGCAGAGCAGCTGGCAAGAGACACCTCAGATCATAGGAGTCCTAGCAGAGGCTGTTCCTACACTGTGGACCGGTGATGAATGGGAAACACAAGACCAACGGGGAAGGGTACCCTGGGCTCTTGACTGTTCTCTGTTGTCAGAAACTGCAGATGAGAACATTCCTGGGACTCAGTTGTCTAAATGTTCTATTCCTCAGTGTTTATCGAAATAAATACAAAGCACTGAGGGAGACACAAGAAACACCAGAGGTGGCCCCTGCATTCAAGGGGTAGGTGAGAGGATGAGGAAATAGACACACCACCAGCAGGTGGAGGAAACTTCGCCGGATGTCTTGAGCTGGTCATGGAGTGACATTTTTTTAAAGTTTACAAAATCTGGCTCAGTGCTGAGCTGGACGCTATTTCCAGCCTTGCTACGTTAGCTGGGTGACCCTTGGCAAAGCACTGCCACTTTAGACGTGATAAAATGAGGGCAATGATTCACTTCCTGCCTACCTCATAGAGCTATGGAGACCAAAGGGTATCCCATCACGAATATACAGGAAAATGCTCTGAAGCATATGACTGTAAAGTCCTATTTGTGCAAGGGATATCATTTTCTTTTGTCTTCTGAATCTGCTCTCTCTCCAATCTATTTCTAACCTGTTTTAGGCACATACTATCATACACCAAGAGCTGAAAACATTTCTTTACAGGTTTTCCCCTAGGGTGATGATTTCTCCTGTGTATATCCTTTTTTTTAATATAATTTTTTTCTTATTGATTTCAGAGGTGAAGGGTGAGGGGGAGAGAGATATAAGTATTAATGATGAGAGAGAATCAATGATCGGCTGCCTTTTGCAAACCCCACACGTGGAATCAAGACCAAAACCGGAGCATGTGCCCTGACTGGGAATCGAACCATGACTTCCTGGTTCATAGATCGATGGTTAACCACTGAGCCATGCCGGCTGGGGATTCTCTGTATATCCTTTATGCAATGAGTTTACAGGAATCATTTTTCAAAATGGCAGCTCTGATCATATAGGTTCTTGCTTCCAGAACGGGCCTTTTATGATGCCCTTGTTAACTACAGAATAAACATATTTGAGACCCCTCAGAATCTGGCCCCCACCAACCCTTTCTACTCCCTGTTTATTCCCTTGTTTCCCATCCCCTCTGCTCCCCCTCCATACCTTGTGCAGACAGCTCCAGTCGATGGCTAGCCCAGGCATTTTTCTGTCATGTCAATTCTTTTTGCTTGATATGTGCTACTCTTGTTACTCAATTCAAGTCCACTCCCTCTGAAGCCTTTCCTGATTTCCTGATTTTCCTTGAGCAGAATTAAGTCTTTTTAAATAATATGTTTTTATTAAATTCTTTTTTCCCTTTTTTAAAAGAGAGAAAGGAGAGGGAAAGTGGGAGAGAGAGAGGGGAGAGGGGGAGAGAGAGAGAGAGAGAGAGAGAGAGAGAGAGAGAGAGAGAGAGAGAGAGAGAGAGCCATTGATAGGCAGGGATCAAGCCCACAGCCTGGGTATGTGTCTTGACTGGAAATCAGTTCATGGAATGATGTTCAACGAAGTGAGTCACACTGGCCAGGGCCGGAATGAAGCCTTCTCTGGGCTTCTATGGCACCTTGTGTTGACCTTTCTGATGTAAATTTTTGATTTGTTTTCACAATTTTGTATGGTTCCATCTTAATAGATTGTAACTTCCTTGTATATAATAGGTGTTCAAACACTTTTATTGATGAAAATGTCAATAAAAAGTTATTTTAGAAATGCAGACAAGAAGCAAAAAGAAAATTGTTGTTGCCTGTACTACTGAAACCCTAAAGTAGCCACAGGCACAGTATCTCTTTCTATAAATAGCTGAATCATTATTAAGTATAATTATAAAGCTAAACACCGGGTGCTTAATATGTACCTCCTGCAAGTCAGTGTGATGAAATGGAAAAAACCTTTGCTTGCTAAAGTTTGTAACAGCCCATAATAAAGTATTCACTAACCTGGGAGGCTTGGGATTATGTAACTTCAGAGCACCTAGGTATTTTAAGTTCAGTTTTGCATTCATACAGTGTTTTGAACTTGGTCAACAGACTGAACTTGTACTAACCATGATGGCTCCTGTTGAACAAAAAGTGTAACTTACCTTAAAAGGGCTGTGTTTAGAATGGGTGATTCTTCTCATCCTTGCTTTGCCTTGCCTTAAGGAGGGCCTCTGAATGGGAGAGGAGACACCTCCTCCTACGAAGAAAAGACGCCCAAGCTGGGAGTCAAGAAATCTGGGTTTACATCCTGACCTCGTTGCTGATTTACTGGGTCACCTTGGCCAACTAACTTTCCTCTCTGTAGCTCTGTTGCCTCATCTGTGACATGGGACAATGAAATCTCCCAACTTGAAGAATTCCCTGATTCTCTTGCCCAACGGGGTGCTTCCGCTGAAATCCCTATTTCTTAAAATATGGTGACTTTCTCACTTCAAGGGAGGAAGGTGACCTTTAACCTTTTTCCGTTTGATTATATTGCCATAGTTGCTCTTAATTCTATCACTTCAAAAGTATTTGGATCATTGCTTTTATCTATGGAAAACCTTTAAAACAACCCCCTAATATACCAGTACACTACACTGCATGTTTGTGTGGTTGCCTTGTTAGATATTTATTTGGGTTCTGAGAGGGCTGACATTGAAATTCCAAACTGTGTGATTCAGAAGAGAAAGGACCTAACAGTATAGCTCACCTAATGTGTTCCTGATGCTTCATGTGTTTTATTCAGTCCCTGCAGTATCTTTGTGGAACGGGTGTATTACTCCAGTTTTACAGATGATAAATGTGAGGTGCAGAGATATTAGATATTAGGAATTAACCCCAGCACTGGGTATCTCAGTGGTTCTCAACCTGCGACCCCTTTGGGGATCAAATGACAGTTTCACAGGGGTCGCCTAAGACCATCCTGCATATTAGATATTTACATTACAATTCATAACAGTAGCAACATTACAGTTATGAAGTAGCAACGAAAATAATTTTATGGTTGGAGGGTCACCAGAACGTGAGGAACTGTATTAAAGGATCTCGGCATTAGGAAGGTTGAGAACCACTGGTGTATCTCATTCCAAAATTCAGGCTTCAAGACTATAATCAATCCTCCTACTCTCACCCCTATCCAGGGCACACAACCCCTCTAAATCATCTTTTCTTGGTTAGTATGAAGCCTCTGCTTAACACTTCCAGTGATGGCGAGTTTATTCCTTGGAGGCAGTTCTAATTGTTCAAAAGGTTATCTTAATGTGCAATCTACCTTCCTATAATTTTAGCCCAGCATCAGCTATGTTTGGTTTCATGTTGATAAATAATTACTAGCACTAATAATAATATTAATCAGTCTTATAATTAAAGGCCCCTGAATAAATGGTCGTGATGCGTCATTTCCACAAACATTCATTGAGCACCTTGAGTGTACTTGGTGCCTAATGATGAATGGGGTGTGACCCCTCCCACTCCCATTTTACAGATGGGAGAACTGGACTCAGAGATGTGAACTGGCTTAGAAATGGGTAAAATCCAGAGGAAACAAAATTCTTACTTTGTACAGATTAAAGTTTAAATCCACTAAATGCCATATTTTAAAGAAACCCCTTTACACTCTCGATTTGGTTATTCTGCAAATCAGATATTTGCCCCACGTGTCAGGAATCTACAAGCATCTTAAACTTTAACATAATATCCCAAAGCACAGCAATTCAGGGGTGGGCAAAAGTGGGCTTATAGTTGTGCATATGGAACATAATACAATAATAATAATACCAGCATAAACTGTGTTTCACGTGCTTGAAACTGTAAACCTACTTTCCCCCGTCCCTAAATATTCTTTTTTTTGTGAAAATATTCCAGAAATAGGATTACTTTAGAAGGGAACTACCCTCTCAGCATCCTCCAAGTTCCTGCCAGCCTTATTTTGAGCACACAGGTGTTCTCACTGACATCCACCTTCATCCTTGCCGGCCTCATTGTTTCCTAGACCCACCCCACAGGTGTCTGCCTTCTGGCCTTTGATCTTGTCTGTTCCCTTCAAAGCACCCTCCCCTTCTTCTCTGCCGATGGGAAAGGGTATTCAAGCTTAAGGCTGGTTTCTGCTCACACCACTTTCTCACTACTTCACCTTTGGAATACTTTCCCCTCATTTCAAAGTCATTGCCAGTTCTGGCACTAGTTAGTGACCTTAAACAAATCACTTACACCCTGTTGGCCCAACTTTTCCTTATCTAAAGAATGGGGCAGAATTAGATGGTCTTTAAGGTCTGCTGAGGTCATCAAATGAAAAAGACTGCACCTAGGACAGTAGGAGGCCTTGACCACGTTGAATTGTTGAATCCTGTCACAGGGTTGTGACGTGAGAGGCGACTTGAAGAGATTCACCATCACAGGGCTTCACATTTTTAAACTCGGAGTTGTAAAGTGTTAAACTTATTTAAGAGACAGTGTGGCTCAATGGAAAGGGGATTTTGTTTAGGGGTCAGGCAGTTCTGGACTCAAATCTTGGCCCACTATTGGCTACCTTACCATCCGAGGCAAGGGTTGGATCCTCCCTGACCTTCAGTTTCCTCATCTGTGAAATGGGGACAATGTAATTCCTGTCTTACTGGTTGTCCCAAGATTAGAAGATGTGTGGCAGGGAGCAGGTTCTTCCACATTAATCTATCCTGCATCCTAAAAACTTTTTTGTTTGGGAACTGTTATCTGTCATAGATAATTAGCGAGCTTCAGAACAAACAAATGTATAAAAGAGTGCTCCCTGGATTTATAGCATCTGTAATATACAGTGTGGATTAGGTGCAGTTTATCTGATCTTTGAAAAGTAGCTTTGGAATCCTTCCAGAGCACCATATGGCACCTGCACGATAGCCGCCTTCCCATCTGCACTTGCTTTAGGAAGGTGCTTTCCAATTGGGAGAGAACATGTTGAATATTTGCCTTTAGTGCATTCCAGTGTTCTGAGGCAAAACTTGCCAGAGATTGAGCAGAGCATATTAACCAATATCATTTAAAGTTGATTAAAACTATCATCTTAATTAAATACAAGAGAACAAGAAGTTCTCAGTCTTCTGGTAGCAATTAACGACTAAAGAGTCAATTTGAAGTTGTTTTTGCAACTCTTAAAATAATACTCCTTCCCCCTCACCGTTCTCCTCCTCCCCATGAAAAGAGTTTCTTAGCTAGAGACATGCCCTCACATTGAGGTTTTTGAAAGCTGTTAGGACCACAAACCTTCTGGCAAAGCCTTCTGCTGCCAAGGCATCGGAGTTCTCAAAAGCAAGAGGGTTCAAGCTCAGGATACGCTGATTTGGAAAGAGAGCCCAAACAAAGGGCCTTTGAGGCAGGAAACTGGGCTTTGGCTTCGGCACAGAGCAATGTGGGGTTGGAAATGCGCCCTGGGACTTGCTGGGTTGAAGAGGGACTAGGAGATCGATGGATGGAGGAAGTATAAAGTTTCTCCATACAGTGAGAGTTTATTTCTAAACCCTCGAAAGTTGGTTTCAGACGCGCTATCTTTCCCCTTTTGGCTTAATCAGCGTGCCTAGAAAATGTGGACTTAACCACATTTTGTCTTTGAGCACAAAAGGAAAATTATCCGTAAAGGTATGAGTAGACGTTACCGTTCCAGCAAGGTTGTCGGACTGGAAGACCAATGCTTTTCGTTCAAGACCTAAAGCAACTGCCTTCATGAATTCATTCATTCACCCACTTAATCACGCAATATTTCTTAATCACCCGTGTATGCTAGGTTGATGTGGCTATGAAGTTAAAAAGGTACAGTTCAAGGAGCTCAAAATCTAGTTGACCAAAACTTGAAGATTTGAAGTGAAGGAGATGGTCTTTCCTAATAAGTACTTCTCATTGGGTTCACATATACATGACCCTCTTCTCAGCACCCAACCAGGTTTTTAAATTTGACTTTCACTGACATGAAATTTCTATACTCATCTTCTGAAGTATTCTAAACAGCAGCAAACTGACCCACAGAGGAGTCCAGCAGGGACGGTTCACTAGACAAGGGCTAGGAACATGGGGGGAGACTCAGTGATGTAACTCCAGGAAGAGGAAACAACTTAAACTCTGGTGGGTCCCAGTCTTCATTTTCCCTCTTGATTTTTACTTTTGTATATCTAAACTTTAGTAAGCACTAGTTCATGACTAGAAAAGACCCATTTTCAGTCAACCGCTTGGTAAGATTGAGGGGGAAATGCAATAGAAACAATAGGAGGAAAAGAACCATTGACCTGAGAACTTATGCTGCAGGGACCTGGGTTGATGGAACCCTGTCCCCACAGAGGAGGAGCAGTGACTTTGGGTCACACATTTGGAAAACGGATTCTTCTGGTACAGATAGGGCTCAGAGATGTGAGACAGGAAGGGACATCTTATGCATTAGTGATATTAAATGCTTTGTGCCCCAAATGTGCCTCAGTCCTGTAGCCTGTGGCATGTATGTGTCTTCTATGTGTCAGGAATCTTAAGTTTATTCAGTCTCTGCCTTGTAGTGTTATGTATGTGGCAGTTAACTATATTGTTCCTACACAGCAGTTTTAAATTTGACTTTCCCTGAAGTGAAGCTTCTAGTACTCATCTTCTGAAATATTCTAAACAGCAGTATACTGACCAACATAATCTTGGTCAAGCAAATACAAACATACTTGAGTTCTTCACAGGTGCCAGGACCTTAAACCTGCAAACAGCTACCCTAACATGAGTCAGATGTCATCATGAGCTGTAAGGATGGCTTTCCTTGGATTTGCACTGCTGGTGCAATATTTAAAATACATATATATTTTTTAGAGAGGAAGGAAAAGTATGAGAGAGGTAGAAACATCAATGATGACAGAGAATCATTGATGGACAGCCTCCTGCATACTCCACACTGGGGTTTGAGCCTGCAACCCGGGCATGTGCCCTGACTGGGAATCTAACCTGTGACCTCCTGGTTCATAGTTCGACACTCGGTCACTGAGCTATGCCAGCTGGGCTGGTACAGTTTTTGACAGCTGGACCTAATCAGAGAAGTCACACTGGCTGATTTATTGAATAAGAACATTTAGAAGAAAAGTTCCTGGTGTGTTTAAAGATACCTAGGCCACACATACAACTTTTCTCTTGTGTGTGTGTGTGTGTGTGTGTGTGTGTGTGTGTGTGTTAGACTAAAATCCAGTGAAAATACTGTATTTCTGTGCATATTTGGAGAGGTATACATAATGAGTTTATGAGAACCCTGACAGTGAATTCGGAAATAAGGACCTCATCTTTTTTCTTCTATATTCCTAGTGCCTTATTGGGGCCTGGTGTATATAAGTTGTTTAGTGAAAATTGAACAAAATAGAAAGACCCAGGCCATTTTTGACACGAGCAAAAAACTTTTAGCCTTTTTTCTAAAAGGTAAATTTGTTTTCTATTATTGCTGTCTTAAACTACATCACCACAAATTTGAGAAAAGGGGAAAGTCACCCATAATCCATTGCCTGATGCAAACACCATTCGGGCATATATCCTTTTAGTAATTTTTATTTGATTTCCTGTTGGTTATTTAGGTACCTCCTCATATGATTTTCTATGTTGCTAATAGTTACTTTATTTTTATTTGACCAAATGACACCTGACCATATCATTCAGAATTAAGCATCGTTGATTCTTTTTTGCTTTGTTTTACCTCACTTCCCCAGACCACAACTTTCTGGGGTAGGTACAGTTGCTCCCTATTTTCGAGGGCTGCTATAATCAAGTGCCACAAACTGGGTGGCTGAAACCTCAGAGATGTATTGCCCCCAATCTCTGGAGTCTAGAAGTCCAAAATGCAAGGGACATGAGAGAAGGATCTGTTCCAGGCCTCTCTCCTGGGCTTGTAGATGTGTTTCTTCATGTCACTCTCCCCATATGCACATCTCTGTCCAAATATCTCCTTTTTTTCAGGCGACCAGTCATGTTGGATGAGGACCCACCCTAATGACATCAATGTAGCTTGATTACCTCTGTAAAGACCCTGTCTCCAAATAAGGTCACATTCTGAGGTCCTCGGGTTAGAACTTCAACATAAGAAATTGTTTTGGAGAGGACATGATCAGACCTATAACTGCCTCCCCCCCATGTATATGTGAGGAAATTGAGGCCCGAGCGAAGTAGTTTGAGAGTTGAATTTAGGCCAATGTGACTAAAATGGTGTGCTTTCATCACATCCTGTTTTCTACCCACGAAGTAAAAGTACCATGAACAAAGAAAAAGTCTTCCTTGATCTGAGTGTGATTAGTGTAAGACTGTTTGATGGTTATTAACTGCTAAATTTAACTGAGTGTGGCCAATCAAAACCTGATAACCATGTTACTTGCAAACCATGTTAAGTACAGCACACTGTGCTTAAGTTAACACTTTTGCATTGTGCTAAAGCATTTGGTAAGCCTGTTGCATAGATTGTTCCATTCTTATTTGAAAGTTCCAAGGAAGATAGGGACATACCATTCAAATCAGCATGAAGTACTAAGAAAATCCCAGCTTTAACTGTGAATAATCAGACGTCGAAAAGACATTGACATTTTGCATACCCTACGTACCCTGTTGCCCTTGCTTCCTTTAAAGGACAGGAGGAGCTCCCACGTGGAGACAAAAGGCTACTAGAGACATCTTTCTTCATCCCATTGTGTTTGGAGGAAGGACCATGAGCAGTGACAACAGCTTCCATGAACTGAGTGCACCACATATGGTATTGTACCTCTATACTTCACATTAGCCCTCAAGGCCAGCTGTACTAACCCCATTCTACCAATGGCCTACAGCGCTTACAGCTTGCCAATGTCACAGGAGTAAAAGGAGCAGATCCTAAGCTCCAAATGCACATCTATGTGACCCCAAGGCCTGTAGTTTTTCTGGACATTTTATTGTCAGTCACCCAAAGCCAAAGGCGTACATATTTTGTCTCTCTATGTGAAGTGAATAATGGATTTTTTCAATGGGCCAAAATAACATTGGCCTCTCCTTACAGGAGACATCCCATCCCATAGTCATATGCTAACATTTTTTGAGCATTTCTGTTGCCAGGCATTATATGAAGCATCTTCGCACACAATATCTTATTCCTCTCCCCTGGCTGGGTAGCTCAGTTGGTTAGAATCATCTTGATATGCCACAGTTCTGGGTTCAATCCTGGTCAGGGCACACACACAAGAAGCAACCAATGCGTGCTTAAATAGGTGGCACAACAAACTGATGTTTCTTTCTGTCTCTGTGCCTCTCTCTGTCTCTGTCTCCTCTTCCTCCTTTCCTCTGTTTCTCTAAAATCTATCAATCAATAAAAAATTTAAAATATCTTTTTCCAGTTTCATCACTGAGAGGTTCATTGACTTACTTAAGGTGGAGACAGGACTCAAGAGTATCTGTGTCCAAAACCCATGTGCTTAGAGCTACACTGTGCTACTCTTTGCCGTTGTTCTTCACTTCCCCACAAGTGGATTGCCCTCTTTACCTGTTTAGTTCTAATCTGCACCTATGTATGCTCCTAAATAGTGCTGAGTGAAGATACTCTGAAGAGGGAGATTAGCCATCCATTCAGTGAGGTGCTGGAATCAAAGAGGGAAACAGTCCCAGCGCCCCTGGAGGGCAGGCAGTATTTGAGCTGTGGTGTCTAGCACCTGGCTTGGGTCATGATGGGATGAGGCCTTAGTAGACCTTATTCAGAGTTGGTGGGGATGTGTCTGAAGAGTGCAGAAGGGTTTTGTTTGGGAAGGTGGTTGGTCACACCTCACTGAGCAGGGAGCTTTAGTTACAAAGGTCCCTGCTCCCGTCCATCTTTCACAGGCCACCAGAGTGAGCTTTCTCACACAGCTTGGCCAGGCCACTGTCGGCCCCGGACGTAGTGCTGTGTATCTATCACTGTAGAGGATAAATAAAAACGTTGTCCCTGATGGCTAGAAAACGAGCCCTGTTTGAAAGCCATGCACACAAAACATACTTTCAGAGCTGGTTAGACGTTGAAAGGTTACTGTTTAGGCCACATTTCCTCAGGGAGTATTCTGGATCACTGGTTCTTCCAGGTGGAATATCTCCCTGTTGAAGCTCAACAGTGAACTTAGATGAAGACTTCAGGAAGAAAGATTCATGTCAGATATGCTTTGGGATATGACCAAGCGATCCAACCTCTCTTTAGCAGATAAGGAGGCTCAGTGAGGAAAAGGGACTTAAATCGCAAAAGACTCCAACCTGGGCTCCAAGACACAGCCCAGGTCTTTTTCTGCTGCCCAGGGGCCTCATCATTTTACTTCCCACTCTGTTTCTGTCTTCAGATGAAAGCACATTTTTTCCCCTCCTATATCTTGAAACCATATGCTTCTCAGGCCCTTTCTCCCCTTCTGTGATTGGCCTCTGCTGTTTGGGGTCTGAAATCATTCTGTTTCTTTTTTGCAGTCAGCCTGGCAAAGATATTGGAAAAGCTAGATTCACAGGAGTCAGAGAGAGGTGGGAGGAGAATTGCAGGTTTGAATTCTCACAGGTTCCCTACGAAGGCAAGACAGGTTTTCCATTGGGATATTACTGGCCAGGGAGCTCTTTGAGGGCAGAAACCCTGCCTTACCACCTCAGTGTTTTTTATCCCTAGCACACAGTAGGCTGAGTAAACACTGACCGTCAGTCAATGTTTGGCATTTGATATATGCATAGATAAAGTGCATCTTACGTATATTATCCATCAATTGTTCTTTAAGCCCTGGAAGTAAAAAAAATGAAATTGTTTTTCCTTTTTGAGCAGTGCCTGCCAAATCATCTTGGGACAGAGTCATCTCAAAGTCTTGTTAAAAATGAGAATTCCCAAGCCCTTGCCCCGGAAATGCTGACTGAATAATTGAGTAGGTCTGGGTAGTGCCTAGAGTGTGTTTTGTAATAAGCGACCCTGATGGTTTTGATGATTGGTCAAACCTGAGAATCACCATCCAGAATATTCAATTGTTCCGATTGGTTCAGTCCCCAATTTTACCCTTAAAGACAGATGTGAAAATAGGCAGTAGGCTTCAGGCTGCAACCTTCAAACAAAGGAACAACAAACAAACCAGCGTGTGCATAGGAATACAGACAGGATATACGCAGAACAAGTGGCCAGTGTACCAGTGTCAGGTTGAGAAGGGCGATGGAGAGAAATGATTTGCAAGCTTAATTAGACCTGCTCCTGGTTCTCAAACCTGCAGCTCTAAGCCTCCTGCTAATTGGCAGTCCCTTAATAGATTAGGACTTGGCATCGGGTTTGCATGTTATTACAAACCACACACAGAAAAACCCAGTGGCTGAGGAACTCCTGCCAAAGCCAGGCCTGGGTTTTTGTGAGGCTTTTGAAGTGCACTGGTCTTTCAGTATTTTCTATAGTCAGTGTGCTGAAAGGCATCAAACCATTCCTTTGGATGGGATTTGTGAAGGGCGAGTTTGTTGAATAATTAATTCCCCCAAACCCATTCTGTCAGCTTGATGGACATGCGGAGGCCGCACGGCGGTTGTGCTCTCTGCGGTACTTGGAGCGTGATAGGAGAGATTATTTCTCACAACCTTGTCGGATCCTCCGGAATCCGGCCCCCTTCCCTCTGTGCATTTAGTGGGGAGAAAGAAGCGTTAGAACACTGGAATGATTCTGCTCCGCGCCTGCCTGTTTAACACCCCTTCTCAGGAAATCCTCCCAGTAGCCCTTCCAGACTGTGTGACCTGTTTCGCCAATGAGGACGCAGAGGTCCTGAGAACTCACTGATCCAGGGTCACGCTGCCACAACCTGGCAGAGAGAGAGGGTCTCTCCTAGGCCTGCTAATTACAAACTGTCACCACACCAAACCAAACTTGGAAAACCCTTCTTGGTTTTTTTCTGGCTGCCCAGTTGATTCATATGGGCGGTGAAACACTTCCCTGCAATTTACATGGCACACTGGAATACTGTTTGCATTGTGGGTAATCTAGGTACTGTCAATGCTCCCCTCTCTCCTCAAACTATATAATAGGGTCCCTTACGCTGGGGTGAGGCCACCCATTTCAGAGATCCACCTCTTACAGAAGCACAGAGGCATGGAGAGGGGCTGGAGACGGTGTCTTTGTGAGGGTGCACAGAGGTCTGTTCCAGGAGGCAGCAGAATTACTTAGGTTTTTGAGCGATTTCAGGGGCCCCGCTCTCTGCTCTGGCCCCACCCAGTTAGGTTCTAGTTGAGGATCCTTCCATTTCTTTCCAAGCCTATTTCCACAAAGAGAGAGCTAGAGGGGAGGCCAAGATTTCCATGAAAACCTTCCATTTTTCAGGCAGACTAGGTAGTTCTCGTGGCAATACCATGGTGAAGGGGAATACTGTTTTTGGCATTTTGCTCTATAAAAAAGTGTATGTGGTGATGATGGGCCGTAGGTGGGTGGGGGACAGGATGGGCAGAGAGGACAGTGGGGACTTTGTAATCTATTGCAGTAGAGAGGTCAGGTGGGCAGGGCCATGAGGGGAGGGAGGCAGGGTGCAGAGGAGGCCTGAACCCCGCTTGGGCTTCCCGACCCTTCTCTCCCTCTCGGCCTGATGCACACCTTTGGGGCTTTTGTAAAGGTGCAGTTGGGCAGTTTTTGTATTTTTATTTGGAGGAAAGACACTAGACACTCTGTCCCTCTGCGAGAAGCTGGCTTCTCGCTGCTTTGCAAGGATTAAGGGCCTAGCTTCCAGATCCATTGAGGAAACTTCCCAGGAGCTACTCTTTTCTCTCAACAGCTGAAAAATGCATCACAGAGCAGTGGCTTCCTGGAGAGTTTTGGCAAAAGAACTTCCCTCTGGAACAATAGGGTTCCTGTAGCCAACCACCTAGGAGTCTACTGCAGCTGGTTCTCCCACAAGGATCTGGATGCCCCCACTCTTTGTTGTCCGAATCCTGGTGGGGGAAGGGGCAGGGCTGCCTAAGCAACTGAGTGTGGCCCAAGTCACACGTTTCTGTCTACAGAGGACTGTTTCTGTCTACAGAGGACCGGCCAGTTTGAGATGCACCCCTTCTCCGGTCCAGTCACAGCACCTAAGCACAGGAAAGGGGATGGCTGTGCAGAGCTGTGGCAGCCTCCCTGGCCCAGCATGACGCCTGCTGTGCTGCTCTGAGACCCGGTTTCTGATCTTCAGTTCCGATGTGTCCCAAATCGAGCTGGGACTGCCTTCCTGGGAAGGGTTCCTGGGGGCGAATACATGAGGCCTGGCTACAAAGCACCTAGAATAGCAGCATCCTGTTTGCCGCCGCTGTAGCTAATGCTAATTCCCACCTGCTTCCAACCCACGCCACATTTTCGCTGATACCCACTCCTTTGGCAGAGCCAAGAGCTGCCAGTCATTCATTTCCATTGTATTTGAAGGTCTGCAGATTTGGGAATATTTTCTGCAATTGTTCTTTGTAAGTGGGCATTTTTGAACTCCGGAGGGCTCTGCTTGGCCTGCCGACCTTTGCAAACGTAAAATAGTGTGCTCCTCAGTTACCCAGCCAGGAGAGTAGGCAAAGTGATGGCCATCTGCTCTGTAGAGATACTGTGGAAATGAAGCCTTCAGTGTATTTATAAAATGCCCAGCACGCCTTGGAGAAAGGTAAAAATCCTCAACTTAGTAAGGTCCACAAGACACCTGGTAACACCACCCCTTTTGCTTATACATAAAGACACGGAGCCTGAGAGAGTAGTGGTGTGATTATAGTTAGTAGCAGGAATGCAAGTTATCAATCATTGTTGCCTAGTACTTGTTTTTTAAGGTTGCCTTGGCAAAAGAAACTTAACCGATACTCCCAAAGTCACCTGCGTTATCTTACTGATATCAGGCATGTGTTCACTGAACCAAAAACTGGGCTTGAAATGATTTTCCTCTCCAGGATGCTGGCTGAGCTGACCCAGCTTGGACAGACTATCACTCCATAGGTGGAAGGCTGGCTAAGTTGCTAGACAGCCACACAGAATAGAATGACCCCAACATCTTCATTTGGCATCAGTTTACTTAAATTTATAGTAATCCTAGTGATGACTAAACCAGAAACCTTCTTCCCCGATTAAGAACTGTCTTCTGGGTTGAACAACATTTTTAACTGCCAGTTTTTCTTTTTCTCATGCCTTCAGCATCTATGTTGTCAGAATCAGATGGGCTCCTTCAAACTACTTTTATCCTTTGTCCTCAGGGTTAAAAGTTGGTTAAGGGGTCAGCCAGCATGGCTCAGTGGTTGAGCATCAACTTGTGAACCTGGGTTGCATGTTTGATTCCCAGTGTAGGGTGTGCAGGAGCCAGCCGATCAATGATTCCCGCTCATCATTGATGTGTCTATTTCTCTCTCCCTCTCCCCTTCTTCTCTGAAATCAATGAAAAAAAATTTTTTTTTAAGTTGGGTAGGGGATGAGGGTGGAACACAACAATTTTGATAACTTTTTGGGGGGCGGGGGGAGCGGCTTTCCCATTCTGGATTTTTCTTTTTCTTTTAGTGTAGCCTTAAATGCATTATTGCCATTCAAAGATAACAAGGAATGTTTGAAATGCATTCACCGGGCTAGTTGATAAACTGGTATTGCATCTCTGCCGCCTGCAGGTCATGTGCCGAGCATGTCCTCCCTGAACATCTCAGAAATGCCACTATGGGAGTTCCTGTCATGTTGCATCATGGGTTGTTGTGCGCCCCCCCCTCCCGCCCCCGCCCCCCAGTATGCATTCCTCCAGGGCGGGGACCACGTCTTATTAGTTTCTGTAGCCCATAATTCTCTCAGGGAGGAGTTCCCTCGTTCAAAGCAGCCTTCTTCTCCTTCACTTTCTCGCCACCCAGTGCAACGTGTAAAACTCTGCCCAGCACGCACCGAGCCTCAGATGTCTGGGAAAGAAGTTTGACTTGTACTTTAATCAGGTGTTTTGTAATACCATTCACTCCCTAGATACTTCTAAAGTGAAAATGGAGCCTATGAGGACAGCACAGAGAGAGGAAATAAACTACAAATTAAAAAGTGATTAGTGAGTGTTTAGGCAGAAGGTCAAAGGGATTATTTTGGACTTCAAACTTTTCAGCTTTCAGGGCTAGTATTCAGTTACAAAATTACATCCCTGAATTATTTGTGCAGGTGGCAGCTGTCATAGTTGAAGAAGGTTTCAGTGTTTTACAAAAGGAACATTGATAGGGCTGGGGATGGGGGGCACGCTCCTGGGGTGAGGGTTGTCTACTCCCCAGCCCACTGGACCGGCTCCAGTCTCGCTCCACTTGAGTGACAATCCTCTCCTCTCCTCTGAGCTGACACAGCTCTGTCCAGGTTCGTTCAGCCTCTTTCTTGAGGAAACCAGTCAAGCCGGTTGATTGGCATCCTGAAACAGCTGGGTGGTAGAATTTCTGGATTGGGAGGGCAGAGATGTCACAGCCTTAATGCCTGCCTCTCGAATGGCTGTTGGCACCCTCTTTACAACTGGACTTCAGGGAAGTTCAGCAGCCTGCTGAAGATTCCATAGATCGCAAGTAGCTAAACTGGTTTTCAAATCCAGCTCTGAGTTTGCTTTGTTGAGCCTGGTGCTCTTTGATTTAGCGCTTTCTTCAGGGCAGAGATTCTTTAGACTCAAATCTAGAGGATCCCAGCAAATGGGTTAGAAGGTGGCTGATAAGGATTCCTTCTGGCCCTGGGGCGGCTGGGCAGGGTGGAGTGTGATTGCTGAGTCACCGACCTCCTCAGCTTACCTGGGGCTGCCCTACCAACTATTGTTTGGTAGTTTCACTTCGTGAAAGAGGCCTGGAAGCTCACAATTGAGATCATCCAATTCAACCACCCATCTGATACTTTGAAGCTGATGGAGTTCCCCATAAATTATTCCTTCATGAGAATATGTGACATTGTGTTGCTTTGAGGGATTGTCTTAAAAAAAAAAACAGGATTTGAGGTCTGAGAGAGATTAGATGGGGGAGTTCAGAATTTAGAAAGGGGAAAAAGAGTCATAGAGTGCATTAGGAGTCCAGTCAGATATTCTACATTTTAGTTTGTTTCCTATACCTTTATTTAAAACACATTTGCTGAGCTCCCACCAAGTGTCAGGAATTATTCTCTGTGCTGGGGGTACAGACAAAATATATGGACCCTTTTCTGAAAAGACTCTCAGCAAGTGAAGGAGCCGAACAGGGAGGGAATAATTAGAATGCCAAAGTGTGGTGTGCCTCAGTCTCTGCACTTACTATATAGAGTACATGGCATCTAAGATCTCTTGTGGTTCCAAAACTTGAATGCTCTGTTTAGAGTGTAATACCAATAAATATCGGATGGGCTTTAGTCACTTGGCTTTTACTCTTTAGAATTCATGAGCTTCTATCAGAAGGAGCTGGTTTTGTTTTTATTTTAAAAGCTGTTGACTTAAAAGTAGAACTCTCCGATAACTCCACCCACCACCAGCCACATGAAGTAAACTTGCTAATTTATGGACTTTGTAATTAAGCTCTGGCTTCTAACCTCATCTAACCCTTAACCTAAGATGGACTCAGTCTTAGGTTGAGATTAAGATATATATATATATATATATATATATATATATATATATATATACAAAATGGGTAGTAGACTTACCACTTTATAAGTTATATAAATGTCTAATCACTATGTTGTATCCTTATAACTAATATTGTGTGTCAACTATAATTAAAAAATAAAAAATATAAAAATATTTTTTCAAAATTCAGAAAGGAAACACATACTCTAAAAAACACATATACATAAACATATGCACATATCTATTCACGTATACACACATGTCCAGTGTGGCTATTATGTACCATGGAGGACACAGTTGAATAAGAGTTAGTTATTTCTATTTCTATTTTTTAAAATATATTTTTATTGATTTCAGAGAGGAAGAGAGATGGAGAGCAAGATAGAAATATCAATGATGAATCATTGATTGGCTGCCTCCTCCACGCCCCCCACTGGGGATTGAGCCCGTAACCGGGGCATGTGCCCTCACCAGTAATCATGACCTCCTGGCTCATAGGATGACACTCAACCACTGGGCCACACAGGCTGGGCGTTATTTCTATTTTTATGGGTTTATGCAAGGACTTCTCCATATTCTTCAGAGCAGGGATGGGTGGAAAAGCCAAATGTCTACAGGGGCCAGGTAGTTTAACATAAATGATTAGTGTAGACCAGGTACAGGAAAAACTCAGTAAGAATGGCAACTGACATGCAGCCTTACTGTTGAGGAGGCAGTAGGGAATGTCAGCACCCTGGGGTGGGGAATGCGTGCAGCCAGGATTACCACTGCCTGCAATGCCGCATGGCATGAAAGCTGGTTGAGGAAGCTGGACGTTATGTGAGATCTCCCATTATTAAGCGTTAACAACCAATTTGAAGGATTTTAAACGCTGGGTGGGCCAATCAGAACATCTCTGCTGGCCAGTTTTGGCCATGGGCTGCCAGTTTGTGACCTTTGATGAAGAAGTTGGAGTACCCCGGTCGCCTTGGAGTGCTGACCAGCCCGATGTTGTTCTCACAGCACCTCCAATAATGCTCCCACTCTTCATTTTTGGCGTGCATCTGGCTCCAGTCCTGTCTGACTATCTCAAACTTTGACCTTCCCCAGTGTCTGATGTCCTGCCAGTCCACATGATGTTTGTTTTACCGCCATGTGAACTTGGTGTTTTGTGTACACCTGGGCAGCATGGCTTGGATGGGGGCATGCGTACTGACGAACGTATGTTTAACTGTTGGAAAAATAAAAAGAAATGTTTCTTTCCACCCTTATTAGAACTTTACCTCCCGTTCGGCCTCGTGTGATCTTTGAGAATGATGGCAGAGTTCCTGCTATGACATTTCTTCTCCGAGTCAAGGTGCCAGGTCCCGCTAACCACTGTTGAAGCCCCTTCTGTTTACACAATCCCCCTCCCCCCACCAAGTCCCTGGAATTATAGGATTTTATGAGCGTGCTTTTCCCTTGGGATCACATTGCTTTTAGGGAGTGAATAGTGGGCCTATGGCCACTTTAGTGAGATTTTGACAGAACTTTGCATCTTATTTCTGCTCTAAAAGTTTTCAGTAGCTTTCTGTCATTGATGGGAGCAAGAACAAACAGATAGGGAGCCAGGCGGTTACTGGATTTGCTGTCTGTGTCTCAGCTAGTCTTCATAATGAATTCCGTATGTTGGAAATTCTTAGGATTAAGTCTTACTGTGCAGTGATGAAAATGACGTTCAGGAGGTAACGTGACTTGCCTAAGGTCACACAGTGAGTATGACAGCTGATAGAAGTGGGAAGTGAAATTCTGTCTGCTTGACTTCAAAGTTTATGGGTAAATTGGAAATCAGTAACTGAGCAAAGATAATTAGTCTTGAAGAATGCATAGGAGTTTGTCAGTGGTACTTTAGTCCAGATGTTAAAAACATGACTTCATAGAGTTGGTAGGAAGATCAAATGTGATTCTTTTTATGTAAAAGCTATAAAGCCCTGTGCACAAGTGTGATTCTTGTGGTGCCCTCACTCCGCACAATTCTATTGCAAATGAACTCATTTAGGTCATAAGGGAAACTGAGGCAGAGAGTGGCTGGGTCTGCATAAATTCATCTCAACATCTTAGGAGGAACTTGCTTTTTATCCTTGTTCAAGGTCAACATATACTTTCCCAAGCTTTGTAGCTTTGCTAATATCTGTAGGGACACAGTTCATGTGTACTTAGCAAGAAAGACTAGTTGGCCATATCTCTGAGTGAACTTTAGAGTCAGAATATCTATTACATATACTGGTATGGCCCTTAGCAGAGTGGACATGGAGGCAAATTATAACCTCTCTGACCCTCAGGTTTGGGGCTGTGTGCTAGTTAATTTCAGAGATTATTTTGAGAGTTAATCCAGCTGATGTATCCAAAACTCATGGCACATAATAGGTGCTCAGTGAATGTAAATTTATTCTCATCCTCATTTAAAAGCAGGATCAACAAAGAGGAAGGAAGTCTGGGAGATGACCCAAGTTTACCTGGGGTACAGGAATCACTAGTCCTCTTGGCTCTGGGAGCAGTGTAGTTGCACTAGAAATAAAATGTTCCATTTGGGAAATATGTAATAGCTACAAAAGATGTCTGGATCTGTCTCAGTGAAAGGCATGAGCCATGGCTGTTGATCAGTTTGTTTTCAGTTCCTGGTGGATATGGCAGCGCTTTAAAACACACACACACACACACACACACACACACACACAACAGTTAAAAAGGCCAAAACAGCCTGAGTTGGGAGTATTAAGGTAACAGATATTAATTATTTTAAGGAATAAAGTATTTTCACTTTAAGCATTTTCAAATAAGAAAGGCCATCCAAAGTTCTTTCTCATAGTCACGATTAAATTAAAGACAGGTGTCTCTTTGTCATGGAACCTGAAACTTTCCTAACTTGAGGAACTCAAAAATAGTGCAGAGGATGCTGAAGAAAAAAGAAAGAAAGAAAGAAAATGGAAAAGACAAAAATAGTGCAGTTATGGCCCCAGCACCTAACACAGTTCCTAGTACTAGTTTAGTCTAAACACCTTGGACCTGGGGTCAGGAAGCCTAGGCACCAGACCAGACCTGCTGTTAGTTTCTTCACATCTACCATACAGGGCAAGCATGTCAAACTCAAAGGCTAACACAGGCCAAATAAACAAGGTTTAAGTTTATGTGGGCCGCCAAAAAACAAAAGCTTCAATTTTCATGGAAACATAGGTTTATTTTGATAGAGACATGCTGAATACAAAGAGCTGAAATAAATGAGTAATCATTAACATAAGATAATAGGATATTTTAATAAAAATTAATATTTTTTCTTGAACATACCAGACACTGAATAACTGCACAAATTAGTAAGCGTAACGCAAATAAACCTATTTTTCTTGTTCTCCAAAAGTGAAGTATTTCCTGTTGTGCACACCAAACAAGTCATTCGCTGCTAGTATTAGTGGAGAGAAATGGTGTGCCTGCGTGTAAGGCGCATAAGGGAAACGAATGCAATACAATTATAGTAATCAGTCATTAGCAAACGTTGTAGTTTGTTATTAATAATTATGATGACAGGATATTGTAAAAATTAAGTTACAGAATTTTTATTGAAACGTTTCTTACAACTGTTATATTGGCTGGGATGCAAACATATTTGTTGTGGGCCATATGTGGTCTGTGGGCTGTGAGTTTGACATGCTTGGTGTAGGTACTTTCGGTTCTGCCAATCTTTTTGTGAAGAAAGGCCCTGAACTTTCCAGTGCTGAAGAACTGAGCGTGTATCAAAGAGAACCTCTGGACCGAGGATCGCATGCTCACCCCAGCCAATAGCAAGTGTTTTTCATGGCAGCCCCTTTCAAAGGTGGGAAACACCTTCAGAGTACATTAATTTTGTCTCATCTGGATTGTATCCAGTCTGAAAATCTGGACAAATATTGTAAACCAGAGAAAGTTTGCACACTTCTAAGACAAGTGGCAATTAATTACTTTAAATAGAAACCCTGTCACTTACAAGCAACATAAATATTTGTATTTTGAACCTCTAAGTAGTAGTTGGGTTGACCATTCTGGCCTTAAGTGATTGAAAAAGAAAATCAGTTCATCATATTTTAACAGAGAATAAATACATTTATAAAGAAGGGGAGGGTCAGGTCATGGAGTCAGAAAACATGACCCAAAAGAAAGAAGGACCTGGGTTCAAATCCCATGACCAGTTGACTTCCTGGGACACTTGGATAAGTTATAAAACTTTTGGCCATAGCTTTCTGTTGCGTATAAATGAAAATAATGACCTATAACTTTTCAGCAGTAGTGGAGATTAGAATACATACATTAATTCTTAATTAGAGTCTAAACTCCTTAAAAGCAGAAGCCCGGCATCTTCCATCTGTATTTCTAACATCTGGACCAAATTGATGCCATTTGCTAGCTTTGCACTTAAGATGAGCTGTTTAACCTTTCCACCCCTCAATTTTTCATTTGTGAAATGAGCAGAACTCTATAGTGCAGGTAAGATGGGCAAATTCCTGTTACAAAGTCCTACTAGCTGCCTGATTAGAGCAACTTACTCTGTTTGATACGTATGCACATATTCTGCATTTGGTATTATTTTATGGGTAGGTGTGTGGGCTTTCTGCAGATGTGAGTTTAATTATTACTCTCACAGATCCCGGACTTCGCTTATTTTAAGGTAAATACAGATGGGACAAGTGAAAAGTTGGACAACTCTGGAAAAGACACTGGAAGGACTGAGGCTATAGGAGACATGGGAAGCCGCTCCCTAATGCTTTGATTTGGGTCATGCAAAAGTGCAAAGACTTCTCATTCGTCTCCGACCCCCACTCTTTCCCTTCCCACACCCAGGGCTTTCTAACAAGCACTGGGAGCAGGAGGCTGTGTTTAATTTTGTGCAAACGCGAAGCTGTGGCTGAGGGGAGCAGGGCTCGCGGGCTGGGTCACTTTGGTAACACTTCCCACATGACTTTATCAATGGGTGGGCCACGAAAACTTATCCTCTGTTTTTTTTACACTCCACTCCCAACCACCCAACCTACCCGAGTGTTAGTTTTTCAAAGCCCAAGGAGTTTCAAAGGCCCGAACCCAACACAGGGGCCTTTCTTCATGCTTTGATTTTTCTGCCCATTAAGTGTTTGTCAGTGAGTTCGTATTTCGCCTCCTCTGCAGCTTACACATCCCAAGAGGTCCCTGGAGGTATAGGAAGTTAATTGATCCTTGATTAAAAGAAGGAGAAATACTTGAGTCTGGGTCTGGAGTCACCATATGATGTGTGTGTGTGTGTGTGTGTGTGTGTACACATTTTTGGTTCTGCTTTGCAAAAAGCTGGTAATCTACCTTTCATTATAGATAAATCTAAGTTCTGGGATATTGGCTCCAGAGTTTCAATTAAATTAGATCTTGAGGACATGGGGTACATCGTGAGTGTTCAGTGGGCAGTATCCAGTGCTGTTGCCTTGACTGTTCCAAACAAACCATTATTTTTCTTCAAAGGTTAGGAGGTTTGCTGAGTTTTATTTAACTTATTAATACTCATAGGTGCTTCCTTCTGTTTTAAGTGACTCACTTGCTTTAGGAAGCACTTAGGAGTCCGATCATTTGAGCCCCATCCAACTCCACTATGTACTTGCACAGTGGCTGGTAAGTCACTTTAATCCCTTTGAACCTTAAGGTGACTTAACTTGTTAGTTTTGTTTGTTTTTGTTTTAGAAATAACTATTTTACTTCAAAGCAAATGTGTATTTATTGTAAAACATTTAGAAAATACACCCAACAGGAACAACAAAAAGCAAAAGTATCTGTAACTTACCATTTGGACATGACTACCAATATATTAGTTTTTGTTTGTTTGTTTTTGTTTTGAGAGAGAGAGAGAAAGAGATTTGTTGTTCCACTTATTTATGCATTCGTTGATTCATTCTTGTATTTGCCCTGACTAGGGATCAAACCCACAACCTTGGCATATCGGGACAATGCTCTATCTAACCAACTGACTACCCAGCCGAGGCCCTAATGTGTTAGTTTTTATAACTGTTTCTCCCATTAGCTCATGGTCTACCTGATGGCTGGGAATGTAAATTCCTTCATCTCAGCAGCCCCATCAGTACCTAGAACATTATAGGCAGCCAGGTTTGTTGTTTATGTGAGGGTCCTCAGCACAGTGTTTATTAACTGTTTATAACTGTTAGCTATTATTACTATTCTTCATGCTATTTTTCTCTTTCTTTCTTTTAGTGTTTACTTATGTATCTCTTCCAACTCTGTAGCTAAATTTAAAATTGTAACTTCATGATGGCCATCAGTTTTGTTGATTGCCTTATTGGAATCCCTAACTACGCTGAGTTCTCATGAGTGCACTTAGCCTCTGGACCCCAGAAATCTCTTGCTCATATAAGGTCAACTCAAGTCTCCCGTCAGCCGTGGGCCATCTTTAGTATCCATAACAGAGTAGCCTTTTGTGTCCTCGCTGTAGTCTACATGTCAGTCACACATTAGTAATATTTTAGTGCACTTGTTTTTGTGTCTTTCTTACAATACCACGAACCTCTTGAGGACAAGTCCTGTGATGTATTCACCTTTAGATTCCTAGTGGCTGGTAATGGGAATTTTCTTAAAATGAGATGATCAGGCACTGTAGTGGTTGGTAGAAAAGGTGGTGCCAAGTTGGAAATGAAGAGACCCTGCTTTGGGGAAAAAAAAACTAGCCTCTTCTCTATGTCCTGGATTGGGAAGGCAAGGGGATATATCTCTTGAGAACTAGCTGCATCCACTGAAGAATCTGAGGGTACTTTCTTCCTGGAACAAAGATTTGACTGGCATCACCCCCCACTCGGACCACAGTTAGTAGGGGAGACAAAAAAAAGCCATTGGGTTTTCTCAGTGCTATTTCAATGCCTTTCAAGAATACAAACAGAACATATTCAGATCCAGCTTCTTGTTTGCTTGTGGTCATCATCTACATAATCAGAACCGGAAACCCTCCCCAAGTCTTGAACAAGGGAGGAAGAAAGGGTTTGGATTGCTCCCAGGTTAGAGGGCAAAGACACTGACTGGACATTTTCTTTCCTAACCTTCTCTGTGGGACATTTCCCCTTCTGCCTTTTAACGTTTACTGAGGGTCCATAGCGTGTGCCAGACGGTGCTCACATTACCAATGCTGTGGCCTGGTGCCTTCCAAGTGAAGCAACATCCCGTTCTGATTTTGTGCCTTCCCCTTCTGGATCGGAAGCTCCCTGAGGGCAGAGCTTGTGTCATCTTTGTATTCCCTGTAGTTAGTATACATAGTAAAGACTCCATAAATATTTGTATAAATGAATGAATGAATGAATGAATGGCTACATTACCGTAGTCATCATCCCAGCTATCCCAAAGATAGACTTCATTCTTCCCATTGAACAGATGAGCAGGGCTTTTGGAGATGTGAAATAGCCTGTTCAAGCAAAAGGCAGCAGAGTTGAGATCATTAACCCCATTCTGTCTCACTCCACAGCCCTTTTATATGTGTTTTATTGTCCCTAGAAACATATGTTTTACAGGCCTATCATGTGAACGCCATTAAAAATAGAAGTTGGGGGCCTGAGAGGGCAGCACACATTTAAGGAACTTGGGGTCTGTTCCCTACCTGAGTTTATTAGCAACGTTTTGGCTCCCGGGCACCACAGAGGCTGCGGCTGTGCACAAACACCAAGCCGGATGATTTTATCACGATGGGTGGAACTTAAAAGTGGACTATTAATATCATACCGCTGGCTTCTCAGCGGCTTTTCATAGCCAAGTTGGTCACATTTCAAAATGTTTAGGCAGTGGAATGAAGATGGCTCAAGCCCATGTGATAGCTTTTCCTTCCACCCCCCCAACCCCAAAACATCAGCTAATTCGCTGTTGCCATTTCTAAGCCAGCACGTTTATCTGCCACCTCCCTCGCCCCCTTTACTCCACTGCGCAGACAGAGTTTCAAGGGCTTTTGGTTATTGCCTGTAGGGCCCCTCTGTGTTGACTTTGAGAAGGTCAGGCACAATGCTGTGGTGTGTTGCTGTTCTTTCTTTTCAAAGCACTAGTATGAATTTGATAAAGTAAATTGTTGTTCTAACAGGAAGCAGTTAGGGGTCACAAAATAAATAGCCGTAGAATTCAAATAAATCCAAAGAATAAAACCAAATAAATCCATGCGTGTATGCACAGTGATACATAAATACACTTTTTAGAAAGTGAGCATTTTTATCGCTGCCGGTCTGGACCGAAGTAATTGAAAAATTGTGGAGTTCATGGTACGTTTTTTTTTTTTTTTCTTTTCTTGTCTTTTTTTCTTTTTGAAGAGGTGGTCTTGGCCCTTGAGGAGCGTGACGTGAATTTTATTCTTTTTGAAAAACATTAAAATGAAATTTTATCTTTTCAACAGCAGCTTATCTTGGGTTTTTTTTTGTTTGTTTGTTTTTTTAGCTAATGAAATTCACGTTGGTATAAATCCAATTTGCAAAGTAAAATTCGGGATTTAGACATTTGGGGGCAGGCTAAGAGACTCTGAGTGAGCTAAATAGTCTCTCTGAATCTCTTTTTTCCCACTCGAAAATGAGCGATAGTCGTGCTCAAACGATGCTTTAAAATGACCTCTCCGGATTGTGGAAAGATTCGATGCAAAAACGGATGTTGAGTACCTTACACACTGTAGGTGCACATCAGCGCTGTCTGTGGCTATTAACCCGCTGTTTTTCGTGGTTTTCCCTGGTCCTGACTTTCAGCGACTGCCTTTTACATTATGGGGTGGCACTGGGACTTGCTGTTGAACTTGGGTGCCAGGGGAGAAATAGGTCTTCCAATCTCAGAAAAGAGCCCGCACCAGGATAAGCGTCTCTGCGTATAGTTTCCTTGTAGGATGGGAGACCCTGAGTCTGGAGAGGGAGGCTCAGGCCATGGGTAACTGCAGGCCATACTTTATCTCTTTATCTCGTCCTGTTCAATGAGGAACCTCTAAAGAGGCTTTGGTGAGGCAATGTCATGGTCAGGAAGTAAACTGGTGGTTATGTGTAAGAGGCAGTGAAGGCCAGGAGACTGATCTAGAGGCTGTTGCTGTGTTGAGGCAAGAAATATTGTGACCTTTCACCCTTTACTTTAGGGCTCTGTTGGAACTTTTTCCTGGCAGGCGATGGCATCCACTTGCCATGACCTTTAAGAGAACGGCATCTGAGCTGGCCACTGATTAAACCCGCAGCAGCTGCGCTAGCAGCTTGGTGCTCTCAGGTGCCCTTGGGCGCTGCTCCAGGTCCGCAGGCAGTGGGGCCAGCTCAGCTCTGCTCCAACTTCTCAATGACTCTTTGAACAGTGAAAGAAAAAGACAGAAAGTGGTATTCATTGAACAGCTACTGTGTGCCAGGCACTGTGCTAGCAATTCCCTGTGCTTTTTTCTCCCTTAGTCATCACCACAGGCCTTTGACATATGAGCAAACTGAGGCCCAGGAAGGTAGCGTGAGAACCAGAAGTCGTACTACTGGGAAGTGGTGGATTTGGGATTCAATTCAAGGTATCTGACCCAAGGCCTGCACAATTCCATGCTCCACACCCTGGGATGCACTTCTCAAAGGGGGAAATGGTTAAGACAGAGAAGAATGTACTTGAAGGCATTATGAGACATCATTGGATGTGGGGCTATGTTAGTCATTATTACAAACTGGGGGGTAACTTTTAGCAGGATGCTGTAGAGCAGTGGGGGCGCGTCGCTGTGGCTTTCCCACTGCCCTCCCTGTGCCCTTAGACATGAGAGATAAGGAAAGGAGGAGAGAGGATGTGTGGAGTGGAAGTTCTCAAGGAGTTAATATCACTGTCAGTGTTGTCACTTGGGGTGATCTTTGTTGTAGTCATTCTTTTATCTTATTTTTTTATATCTGTATGGATTTCAAAGAGGAAGAGAGAGGGAGAGAAAGAGAGAAACATCAATGATGAGAGAGAATCATTAATCGGCTGCCTCCTGCATGCCCCCTACTGGGGATTGAGTCCACAACCTGGCGTATAGCCTTGACTGGAACAGAACATGGAACCCATCAGTCTGCAGGGCGAGATACTTTATCCATTGGGCCAAACTGGCTAGGGCTGCTGTAGTCATTCTTTAACCACATTGCACTGATGTTTTCCCCTTGTTTTGTTTTGTTTTGTTTGTTTTTTCTGGTATGTGCGATGGTTCCATCCTAACCAGCGGGCCTGCCCTTCCTGATCATTGAGACCAGCACCATCAAGCCTTACCACCGAGGGTTCTACTGCAACGATGACAGCATCAAGTATCCCCTGAAAACTGGCGAGACAATAAATGACGCTGTGCTCTGCGCCGTGGGGATCGTCATTGCCATCCTGGCGGTAAGTGGCCACCCAGACTGCTGTGCTCACTGTCTCACTTCCCCTGTAGAATATCTGCGTCAGCAGGGACTTGGCAGATCAATCGGAATTTCACTTGATTAACACTGTTTCTTTAATGTAGTTAATACCATTATTAAAGGTATTTAAAAATACTAAATACATACACATGTACATATGCAGCAGCTCTTCCAATAACAATTTCATTCAGTGTATTTTCATTATAGCATTGGTGAGATGCAATAGGAATTAATTCTTGTTTCCATCAAAGAGCCAGGGGTAAAATTTGTTATATGTCATTTTGCTCAAAATCACAGAGCCTATGGTAAGGACTTACTGTATATTAAAGTATTATAAAAGCTTGCTAAACACCCTGCTAAAATACTTTGCATGCATCATCCTCACAACAATCCAAAGAAGTCTAGATATTGTTTTTATCTTTCTCCTACATATGAAGAAACTGAGGTCCACAGAGTAAAAGTAACTTGCCCAAGATCACTTGCTTAATAAGTAGTGTAGGATTGGGATTTTAACCTAATTGTCCCTTACCCCAGAGTCTGAGCTGCGATTGTCAGAGGAAAGGGAAATGCCTTGTCGGATAACACAGGCATTTTCTGGGTTCCTTCCGTATCATCCCTGTGCTGCTGTAGCATTGCTGTGCCGCTGGCATTCTCTGACATATTGTTCAGTTCGCTCATCCAGTGGCTGTGGTATCAGAGTGAAAATAAGATGAGACTTGGAATCTAGAGACCTTAGTTCTAGACTTGGCCCTCTACCAATAAGCTACATCTTTAAAACCAAGGACGAGCATCTTGCTTCATAGCATATCATGGAGGGGTAAAAGAGATCATGAATATTGAAATACTTTGCAAACTCTTAACTGCTGAGTGGGTTACTCATATGCAGGTGTAAAGTCTAGACTTACATATGGATTGTCCCATGGAGGACAAAGTTCTCATTGAGGACGCAGAGATGTGCCAGCAGACTTGAACAAGATTTAACAGTGATCTTGAGCAATGGTAGCTTCATGGAAATTGGCGTACAGCCTATTTGGGCTCTACTTGGACGGTGACCACCGAGTTTTAGATCTATCCAGTTGGAGCAGGGGAGGGAAAGAGTAATTGATGGTGATCCAGTCTGATAATTTGTGAGTCATACATTTTTCACAGCTGTCCATTCCACATCTCTGGGATTCCTCTAAGTTTGTTCTTTGCTCCTGAACCTTAGCCATGTGGATGAAACTCATAAATAAACATCATGTCCACCAAGATCATAAATTCTTTCTCACAGATCCTTGAGTCATCTGTGCCTTAGCCATAGCCTGGAAGCTTATCTTTGGCCTGTTTGAGCAAGCCAAGAAAAAGGAAGTTAATATTAAGAATACTCCATGTGGAATAAGTGCTATTATCCCCATTATACAAACGGAAAATCAGAAAGTCTAATGATGAGCTCAGTCTACAGCTCATACAAGTTGGGGTTTATACCTATCCGTGGCTTATTTCAAAGCCTTCTTTCCATCTTGCAGACTTGATTTCAGAATGTAGGTTGGACTGATGGACTGCTCAAGGGGATAGGCAGTTGGCTAATCTTGCCTACTTTGGATCCAATGTAAGCTGCTGATGGTACATGAACCACATTTCATAAAGTTTTTCTTTTGACTTCCCTACTCTGGGGGTTGGTTGTAAACTTTGAGACCCTTCTTTGTTTTTTAATAACATCGTAAACCAGGCACACAATCAACAGTTTGAAATTGGGGAGGGGGAAGGGAGGCTAGTAGAATTCTTTCCAACCTTTAAAAGAAAAACAGTCCATTTGGCAACTGCCGTGGTTTCTTAAAAGGTGGACTTAAGGATCTTTGTGTTCAGAAAATGAAGATTTTAGAATCTGATTTTACTGTTTGTTCATAATTGACTGTGGGATTGAGTTCTCAAGAAAGAATGGCTTATACTGGAAAAGATGTGTCATAGGAGGCAAATAATTGTATCAAGGCTTGAACAGGTGTTTTTGACTCTTGGAGGATCAGTTAATTGAATGCTTTTAGGAGGCCGACTGTAACCAGGGAGTGGTGATGATAAGAATAGCGCGGGCTCAGGGCTGTCCTCCGCTGCTCTTGGCTCTCCTTCCATGCGATTATGACCGGCTTGCCTGAGAGATGCTCCTGGACTCAGCGCGGTGGAAAGAGACCTTCAGAGGCCCAGGCACCCACCGACTATGTGAATGAGGCAAATCTCTGGTTTCCCTAGCCCCCTTTTTCTTCATCTGTAAAAAGAGGGTGGCGTTTGAATTCCCTCATGGGGATTTCCCTAAGAATGGAATGCTGTCATTTGTGGGAATGCACTTTGTAGCAGCAGGCCAGATGACACAGGGTGCTGAAGCAGCTTCTGCAAGATCCATGCTTCCCCTGGCAAATCTCCTGGGCAGAAACTCCTTCCTGCTGTTTGCCAAGACCATCCCTGCTACCTTACGGAAGCTAGCAGTTCTGTGAACACCCTGCTTTTGAGAGCTTCCTTGTGACTGGCCTGTCTCTTCATGTCATGTCAATGTTTAAATTATAAATGCTCCCTGGCCTCCTCGGTTTCCTTGAAATAGTCATGTGCTGTGGTCTTGGTTGTAGGATAAGCGATATCATTGCTGCCCCATCCCATGCAACATGAGCAAAATAGGTTTGGATAGTGCTTTCCTATAGCTCTGAGAAAGACCAGCCAAACAAGCAAATGCGGTAATAATGATCTTTCGCCATGTCCTGCTGTCTGCCATGAAAACCTGTGGCCCATGTTCAAGCATTTCATCCTCCTCAGAGTCCCCGAGAGCTAGGTATTCTTATGGCTCTTAGTTTAGGATGTGGTTACAGGCATAAGCTCTGGTGCACATCTGAGCTCCCCTGCTGTGGAACAGTAGCAAGTTGAGCCTCATGGGGTCTCAGCAGGCTCATCTCTTAAATGGAGATTCTACGCCTACTTATTAAGGTTTTCAGAATTAAAGGAGCTAATGTATGTAAAGTAACTCAGTGCCTCACACCTACCATATATTCAATAAATTCCAATTATTTTTATTATAAATGAGTAAACAAATTCAAAGAATGGTGAAGTGACTTAGCCAAAACCCTTTATCTTGTGGAAATAGAATCAGGAAACAAATACCAGCCTTTGGAGTCTGATCTCCTTCCTGCTCTTTCCTTGTTATTAATGAACTAGAACCCAGGTCTCATGACTGTTGCTCCTCTGCTCTTTGCAAAAGGACCTTTCCTCCTGACCCAGCTGCCCTTGCATGTCAGGGGGTAAGGAGTGGTGTAAGATGTGGGCTCCTGCCCTAACCGATTTGGCTCAGTGGATAGAGCATCGGCCTTTGGACTGAAGGGTCCCGGGTTCAATTCCAGTCAGGGGCATGTACCTTGGTTGCAGGCACATCCCCAGAGGTGTGCAGGACGCAGCCGATGGATGTTTCTCTCTTATCAATGTTTCTAACTCTCTATCTCTCTCTCTTTCTCTCTGTAAAAAATCAATAAAATATATTTAAAAAAATATATGTGGGTTTCTAAGTGGGGCTGCTTACCTGTTTACCTGCCATTAAGTGCCAGAGTCCGCATGGAAAAAAGTCAAAAGCAAAGCCTCAGAGGAAAAGTGAATCACCGCGGACCACAGTGTGGTGTTTGAGGTGGAGAGGGGAGTGGGTGGAGGTGGAAGAGGGTATGGGGGATAAATGGTGATGGGAAAAAAATAAATATAAATAAAGAAAATGGAATCATTCACTTTAATAGACTCATTTCTGGAAAAGCTATACAGCTTCAATTAAACAACAATAACCTGTTTCCTACTTTCCCTTTATGGCCAGTCCTGGAGGCCGGCTGGCTCCATCCAGAATCTGCTTCTGGTCAGAGGGTACGGGTGACAGTCAGGGTGGCAGCTGGACACTCAGAGCTGGAAACCTAATCCTCCTGCTCTGCCAAATGTCAGGTTTGTGTCAAATAACAAGGGAAGCCTTGGCCGATGGGGTGCCCTTGCTTCAGTTTGAATGTCCCCATAACAAACAGAATGGCGGTGGTGGAGATCGGCAGAAGTCATGGAGAAAGCAGACACCCTTCTGTGGCAGGAGAGAGGGAAAAATCAAGTCACATTGACCTCTTTTTCATATGTACCCAGGTTCTGGAATTAGCATGATGGAAATTCCTTCCATATCCACAAAGCAGTGGATTCTATCCCTGCCATATAAAGCCTTAATGGCTCTAGCAGCAAGTGAGATTAGGAGCAAAGAATAAAACATCATCTCCTATCAGCCTCCTGTCATGTTGCCTGGAGCTGTGCTGTGAAGAGCATTGTGGGCAAAGATTTTAAAATGCTCAGTTTTTTGTTTTTGTTTTTTTAATAAACATGGCATCAGGGATTGCCTTGGTCAAGTCCTACAAAGGGTTTATATAGATCCTTAATATCTAGGCGTTGATGCATGGGCGAATCCCCTTGTCTCCCCAGCCATATAAAATGGCTACTTTCCTCTTACACCCCAGTGAATCTAATCCTCTGTGATAATCTTCCTAACTGGAGAAAAAGCTCAGACTTGGTCATCACCTCACTGAGGTCCATGTCCCAACCTCTGTGCTTACTCTGTGACTTATCCTTCAACCTCAGGCGAAGCCATTGACTCCCTTGGCAAAGAGCTATGCCTTCCTTTTCTGTAAGTTGTTGACAGAAAAGTTGTCACCAACTCCATGGCTTGTTTTGGGGGTCAAGTCAAGTGACATGTGTGTCCTCAGTGAGAATCATTCTTTCTTTTTTTGGGAGAGCGGCAAAACAACATTTATTTATTTATTTCATTTTTAACTTTTTTAATTGAATTTTTAAAAAATTATTACTTAAAATATTACAAAGAGTAGTACATATGTCTCTTTTTTTCCCCCCTTGACCTTCCCCCGGCCTTCCCTACCCCGCAGTGTCTTGTGTCCATTGGTTATGCTTATTTGGATGCATAAAAGTCCTTTGGTTGATCTCTTTCCCCTCCCCCAACCCTCCCTGGCCTTCCTGCTATAGTTTGATAGTCTGTTTAATGCTGCTCTGCTTCTGTATCTAATTTTTGTTTTTCAGTTTATAATAGTCTTTATTATCCATAGATGAGTGATGTCATGTGGTATTTTTCTTTCATTGACTGGCTTATTTTACTTAGCATAATGCTCTCCAGTACCATCCATGCTGATGCAAATGGTGAGAATTCCTTCTTTTTTACAGCAGCATAGTATTCCATTGTATAGATGTACCACAGTTTTCTAATCCATTCATCTGCTAATGGGCACTTAGGCTGTTTCCAAATCTTGGCTATGGTGAATTGTGCTGCTATGAACATAGGGGTGCATATATCCTTTCTGGGAGAATCATTCTTTTCACGTCTGTAGTACTCGACAGTGTACAAAGTGGCCTTTATGTGCACATTCTCTCGTGTGTACCTGCAGTCCTCTTGGGAGGTTGATTCTTATGGCTTAGGCAACTGAGGCCCAAGGATAGGAAGTGGCTTTCTCATAACTGGCTAGTGGCAGCATCAGGAGTCTTCTGACACTAAGACCAAGGCTTTTGGTAGAAATAACGACACCTTGGCTGCCTCCTAAAGCTGCCATCTTACTTATCAAACACCCATGGTGTAGCAGGTGCTGGGGACACAGTGGTGAACCTTATCCCAACCAGCTGGGTGTTTTCTCTCATCACTAAACTGCTACAGGCTGCCCCACCTCCAGCAGACAAATAGCCTCTTCAATACACCTTGCCTTGAAATGTGATTTGTGTCTGGGTCTTGTCTCCCCAGCTAGATAATAGGTTCCTGAGAGGCAGAGACCAGGCCTTTTCCTCTTGCACACGGTCGGTGCTAAACAAACACCATGCAGACATTTCCTTCTTCAGCAACTATTCCTTGTGTTCCCCCACCTTCCAAAGGTCCCCCAGGCCCCTGGGCCCACCTCTATCTTTACGGTTATGGTGTTGAAGTGTCACGTCTATTGACTTGTCTGGTTCCTGCGTACCCTGGTATCTGCATCAGGATATGGACCAGTCTGGATTGATTGCGTACTGCTAGCACAAGGCACAGACTTCGATGGTCAATATATGTTTGTAAAAATCACAGGAGGCCATGCATTTGGGGCAGAAAATCAAAAACTATTGTGTCAAAAGGTGTCAGAAGATGTCTAGAGCAGGGAGAAGTGGCCCGTTTGCTTCCCTGTGTGTCCACGGTGCACACGGAACATGCTCTGTGCCACATGAACATTTCTTGCGGGAGAGACATGAAGAAGAGCTTAATTCCTCCAAGACTTGTTTGTTCAGGATCAGGCTTCAGTGTGCCTACATCTGGACTTCATTACTTCCTCCCTTTATCTGAGAAAGCACTGCCAAGAAAACAAGGTTCCCCAAGATTGCCTTCTCATTAAAGGTTAGTCGTGTTTTCAACTCCAAAAAAAAAGTGAAGCCGTTCTTGCCCGGCGCTGCCTCAGTGGGAGACACCGTCCCCCAATTTACAATCCACTGCATCTGTGCAATTACCAAGACCACCAACAGAGAGCAGCCACATTAATCCTTCAGCTGTGTCATCCCCTGATCAGACGGCTACGGCATTCTTCTAAGGCCCTCTTATCCCTGGAGGGGTGGTGGGCGGGGGCATCTATTTGTGATTTAACAAAACACAGGCATGGAGATTAGGATTTACTGTAATTTGTTCCCTTTCCCCACCACCCCACTCCTGCGCTGGAAGAAGGGAGAGCTGTGCGGTTAGTTCTTCTTTGGTTATGCAGAGGTCTGAGGGGTTAATGACTATTTGAAAAGGTATCTACTATGATATCTATGACAATTTTCCTCATTTTAAGTGATAATGCTTGAGGTCTGTTTCTGTGAGTCAGGGTGTATTAGGGGGTGGGGTAGAGAGTTGGAGGACCTTGGCCAGCTCTATAATGGGTCAGAAACTAAGATGCCTTATCTTAAATCCTCTTCAACAGCTGCCTGAGATAGGTATTATTTACCCCACTTACAATGAGGGAGGGAGTGTGCTGATGCTTACAAGGGTGACGTGACCAGTGTAAGGTTTCTCTGCTTAGTTGAGTGGAGGAATTAAAACCCAGATCTGTCTGACTCCAAAGCCCAGCACTTGTACTGGCGTTTATGGAAGGCCCTCTCAGTGCTGGGTGCTATGCAGAGTGCTCTTTATTTAGTGAGCTGCCAAAGCTTTTAGATCTTGGAGAACCTAGTACATGGAGGAAGAAAAAACATCGAGACCACTGCGCGGGTGGCTGTCTAACAGTGACAGTGTGCCATAGTGATTTGTAGGAAGTGGTTTGTGCATGAGATGATAGGTACATACTAGGCGAGACCTCCCCTGAAACAAGCAGACATGTCATAGGCAGCTTCACCTAGAAGCTGATGTATAAGATAATACTGTCCTCAGAGCACATGGTCTAAAAGAGAAGCAGGACAAGTACAAGGCTGACTATACTATTAGACTCTCAAAGAGGTAAAGAATTGTTCAGGAAATAAGAGGAGACTCAGGACAGAGCAGGGTGCTGGGCCTCAGAGGAGTGAGAGCTTCAAGGACAAAATAGGCCAAATGCTAAATGGTCTGAGCGGTACAAGAGTTCAGAGGAAGATCGCTGAAGGTTATTTTCATTGGCGAGGACTTCATCAGCATCATGATTCACGGAGTACTTCACCCATTTAATTATCACAATAGCCCTTGAGCTGTTAGTACCGCAACATGCCTGTTTTTAAACAAAAGGAAACTGAGACTTCTCAGCTCAGTTGTGCAAGACCCTCACGTAAAAGAGCCAGATCTATAACCTTGTATACCAAATTGGCACTTGGGCTCTACTTTGAAAGATGGTTGGAATTTTCATCAGAGATCTGACATACCAGGCAGAGAATTGCGTCAAGGGTGGTAGAAACTAAACAATAGACTTGCTTGGCTGGAGAAATAACGTATAAGGGAGTAGACAAAGATAAGATAGGAAAAGATGACAGCAAGATTGTGAAATTCCTTGAATGCTGAGGAGTTTTTCCTGCAATTTATTGGCTAGAGGTTGATGAAAAGTATTTTAAGCTAGTTTGGTCAATTTTCCAACCCAGATAAACATGAGACCTGAACTACACGCAATGCCAGGAGAAGAGAGAGAAAAACATGGTGTGTGAGTCGTCTTGCAAAAGCAGGATGAGCAGAATTGGATGACCGTAGGATAAGGGAGATGGAGGAGTCTAGGGCTGCATGTCTTCGAAGTTGCACCTTGAGCAGAAATGGAGAAAAGTGAGATTTGGGGCAGAAGTGGGAATGAGTGGAACAATTAGGACGATGTGCTAATGGCATTGATTTGATAGCCAGTTGGGAGATTTACTGAAGATTGGAATAGGGCCGATAGGGGTAAGGTGGAATCTGAAACTAGAGAGAGAGAGAGAGGCCCTAATGGAGGTCTTCACAAAAGTATAATGGAAACAGCTGAGATCACAGCAGACAGGCAAGAAGACAAACTTAGGGAATATCCCCATTTATCTGGGAGAACCCAGAAGTGGAGCCACTGAAAGAAGGAGAAAGGTATTTGAGAAATAGGAAGAAAAGAGCAGTGCAGCTACCTCAAGGAAGCTTAGAAAAGTCAGTGTCACAAAGGATTAAGAGACGGGCAGTAGGCGGTGCTGGGAAAGAGCAGCCAGGAGACTCTGGCATGGACAGGTAGAGCTAGCCTCTAGGAGACCCATCGAATCTTTAACTTTTGGGAAAAGAATGAGGCTTCATGCTTCAGACTGCCTTCTTCATATGACTAGGAAGCATAGCACGGCCACTGCTGATTTCAACTATGAGTAGCTTCTGTGGCCTCTATCTGGCCTCTTTGCTGTCCGTGTTCTAGATATTGGAGTTTTAACTTACCCGTAGAGCCCACTGGTGGCCTTGGATAGATCTATGTCCCCATCATCTTTCAGAGCCTGTGAAGTGCTGCTTTCCTGTCAAAGAGGTTGGTTTGCTATGCAAATAAAAAAGTAGAAATTTTTATCAAGTGTTTGTAGTCACAAAGATACTGCGATTCCTTACCGTGGATTGAGCATTTAGCTTCAGAGAAAATACAGCTACACTTGTCTCTCCATCCTTAGAAGCAGGACTTGGATACATCGTGTTTCCTTTCCCTTTGGGACTGAGAAAAATGATTCTCCCTTCATTACTCTCCCTCATCAAATGCTTGTTGAATGAATCTCTTCTGGACTGAAAGAGGTTCATTGATGCACACAGCTGAGATGTGAAAGAACATCTCGGTTCCCTGTGGTGATCTGGGGCTTGGATGCTCAAGTGCCTGACGATTACGTGTCCTCACCAGGGGCAATGTCCATCTCACCGGAGACATAGATGCTGCTGCCTGCTAGGACTTCTAAGAGAAAGCCAGCTACATGCCAGCAGACAGAACATAGGAACCAGAACAAGGAGGTCCAGATCTCCTTATTTCTGACCCAGAATGATTTACTGGCCTGACTTACTGGCCCCTCTGCCCTTCACCATACTCACTTATAAAGTGTCAGTAATAACTTAGCAATTCACAGGCTGTTGTGAGAAGCAAATAACACAGTAGATGTGAAAATGTTTTGTAAGCTGTAAAGTGCTATGCAAATATTATTCAACATCGGGAAGTTGGTCCTTCGAACTCAACAGGGAAAGAAGATGAGTTCTGCATCTCTAAAAACGGATCCTTGAGACACTGCAAAGATCTTTTCTTGATGTAATTTAGAATAGAGTGGAATGTTTAAAAAAAAAAAAAAAACAGGCAATACAGTATGCTCTTTCTGCTTTGGGTTTAGACTTGCCTGGCAGTTTGTTCCGTTGAAAAAGTCATCTTAGATAAAAGGGTAAAAACCCACGTCATCTATACACACGTGTCTGGAGGGGTGGGACTTGTAAACTACTTCCTGGAATGTTCTCTTCCAAGGAGCCCCTGGAAGTATCTGGGAAAAGATATTCTCTATGAGTATTTGTTAGTTTTGTGTTTCCCCTTCTCCAACGGGAGAAGAAAATTAACTTTCAGAACGTTCCTCAGCTCCATGCTGGCCATTTGACGTATCGCCTATTTGAGTCCCCTTCGCCATCCTGCCAGGTAGATACATACCATCAAACCCTGAGCGATGAAGTCACCTGCCTAAGGTTAAGAGATGAGATTTAGACCAAGGTTCTGCTGGCTCCAGAGTCAGTGCTCTCTCACCATCCTAAGCTCTCTCCTATCCGAAAGTCTATCCCAATGTTTCTCCACATTTCCTCCTCAGAACAGTTCAGTATCTGTGAATAGATGGGAAGCTGAGCCCTTTTTCACCAGGAAAGGCAGGAAGAAACAACCCTCATAGCGTTGGAGACAAGCTCCCCCCAAACTGCAGCCGTTCTCAGGCAAGGACTGGTCCCTTTCTGTCCCCTCATAGCTTAATTGCAGTGCTTTCCAGTTTATTAGTTTCCAGGTTCTGTGCCAAGTGCTTTAAGAGGCAGGTAGGGGAGAGTTCTCTGCTCGCCTGGCAGCCAGCCATCCCCCCAGAATCTGTTGCTTGCTGCTTCAGAAAGGGATCAACATTGAAGACATTTGTCTCAGCAGTGAAATTTACATATCACAACCTTGCTGACTGAAGCAGAATTGAGGGCTCCAGGGCCTGAGTCTGGGGGTGGGGACACAGCCTTTGTAGGGGAAGAGAGAGGGGGAGAGAAGAGCTTATTTTATTAACCAGGAATAAAAACATTGTGAGTAATGAATAAAGTCCGAAAGCAGTAAATCTGGGACTCCGGAGTTAGGTGTGTAACGTGTCAGGGAACAATTTAAGCCTTCGCCTCTTGTGCAGAGGTGAGGTATGCGGGCCGTCATTCAAGGCCCGAATTTCATTAAATGGTCTTTTAAGGGTTAGGATTACAAGAAGCCAAGTCCGGCTGGTTCATAATGATGATTTATGGCTGTGTTGTCGACTCCCCGACCCTTCCGTACAAGGGGAGAGAGAAAATACATAATTTGTTGCTCATTAACTCCAAGATCTGTCAGGGCTGGCCCAGAAACCATGTGGTCCTGGAGTCATGTGTCTGCTAAATGGCTTCAGCCTGGCCCAGTCCTTGAAAATATACAATTGCTATAGTACAGAGGAAACTGTTTTTCATAACAATAGAAATAATAAAATTTTCTCAACGTAGTCAGCCGCGGGTCTTGGAACTTGAGAGTCAGAATATCTGAGCTCTCCTTTTAATCCTACAGATAAATCAGTAGCTCTCAGAGCCTCAATATTGCCATCTGTAAAATGGGTATATCTTCTCCACAGAGTTGCATATTAAATGAAACTGTAAAGTGCAAAAGAAATGAGGATGATTGCTGCTATGATTAACATTGTTATTAGGAATTTGAGGTACTACAAAATGTTCTCTTTATCTCCCCATGATCAGAGGAAGCATTTTTTAATTAGCAATTTACTGTTTGCAAGACTGGGGCACGGAAAACTGAAGTTTTGTAATGAAGGCATGTCAGACCTGAAAGGAATCTTTGAGTTGTAACCAAGCCTTTTCTCTCTAAGCTGACTGACGCAGAGAGGTGGCTCACCTGAGATGCATTAGTAAAGTCACGTAAAAAATGCTAATTTGCAGTGGAAACCCACATGTTCTTTCTCAGCATCAAACAGGAAATCACACTCAAGCTGAGCCAATTAGAAACAGTTTCATAATATGTGACAGTGATATGGTTCAAGTACCTCAGGAGCAATCCAAGGGCAGGGATCGTGCACAGGGCCTTGCTTCCGCTCCTCGCCTGCGGTCATCTCCTAGGAAGTACTTTGTTTTCCTTCTGCTTATTACCTGTGCGGGGTTGGGAGGTAGAGGTGGAGGTGGCACAGGAGAGTTGAGAATACTGTCATTGCAATTATGAGGTAATAAATCATGGAGCCCATTGCCCTCATTTTGCAAATGGAGAGCCTAACTTATTCCAAATTCGTGCATTGAGTAGGGACTCTTGAATCCTGGCACCTTGACTCCTACTTTGGTGTTCTTCCACCTGCATCTAAAGTCACGTGAGCATGACTTATAAATAAAGAAGAATAAGAAAGAGTTAGAGTGCATGATGGCGGTTATAAACATCTGGAACTTGTTAGCCTGTAAGGTTACATAGGGTAAAAGTGTAAACAGGTTCAAAAGGGGAATGAGACCATGAATGGTAGGAAAGAATGCTGGGTGGGGACTCGGAACACCTGGGTCTAATCTTTAAAATGCGAGTTAGCTTGGACCTCAGGTTCTTCTGTATATAATGGACCCTTTCATTTCTGACTTGCTATGCTTCTCAGATTTTAATCTTTGCAATATGTTATCAAAGGACGCTTGGTATGTTAGAGGATATTTCCAATTTTGCAATAAGGCATTTGTGAAGACTACTGTCCTGCTCACTCAGGGGGTGGCTAAGCCAGGAGAGTGGCTGGATTGGCCTTTGACTGTCTCCCTCAAGTATAGAATCACACTCACTCAGATCTGGGAAACCAGAATGTAGTACCTAGAAATAAATAAATAAATAAACAGGGGCTCCTTTGGTGGAGCGTTGTCCCGTGCACCAGGAGGCTGCCGATTCAATTCTGTCAGGACACATGCCCAGGTTGTAGGCTAAATCCCCAGCAGGGGACTTGTAGGAGGATGCCGATCGATTTATGTTTCTCTCTCATCGATGTTTCTATCTCTCTTCCTCTCTCCGAAATCAATAAAAAACATTAAAAAATAAATGGCAAGCACTTAGAAACACAGAATCATTGTGTGAATGTTAGCTGTGGAAGTAGCTCTTCTCCCTGTTGCACCTGTTGGCCCCTTGGCCCAGCTGGCAGGCCCCTTTATTCATGGCCCTCCTACGCCCAGCCTCTGGAGCCCTGCAGGACTGGGATCAGACCCCATGCCTAGGTGCCCACCCCGCTGCGGAGGAATAACAGGAGACTTTGGAAGGGAGTGCCTGCCCTGTCAGCCTGTTGCTTCCCTTGTGGTTGTGAACAGGCTCTCTGCTCCCTGAAAGGGCAAATGTGGCTCATCTTCCTGCCCTGTGAGGAAGAGTGAAAGGGCCTTTGTGGTGAGTGATGAGTTGAATATCGCTCCCCCTGGACTGTGGTTGCAACCAGGAAGTGGCCAGGACTGTGCTGCGGAGTTAAGAGAAGGGCAGCAGGCTGTGTGGTTTGGTGCATCACCAGAGCAGAATCGGCCCTCTGCTGCGTAGGCAAATAGGCATTTATTGTACAGGGAACCTGCTGGCCCCACATTCTTACTATAAAACCAGGCGGCTTCAGTTGAAGTGCATCCCTGCTCTGAGCCTCAATTGTATCTATCATGGTTGTGAGGATTTCACAAAATCAAGTATATAAAAGCATTGCCCAGTATGAAGTAGGGATTCAGTGATTCTTTTTTTTTTTTTTTTTTTTTTTTTTTAATAGTGATGAATGTCCCCTGAGTGTCAAGAAGTAGACATTGAGGGATGAAGGAAGGGTATAAAAATAAAGACTTGCTGTCCTTCAGGATGGAGGGGACAGTGCAAACCAGACTTGAGAAAATTTACAGACACTGAAGGGCATTGTATGAAAAATTCTTGGTTTGTAAACCAGTGTTCATTTCATCGTACTGCACTTGTAAAAAGGAAGATGGAATAATCACTTTCCATGACCCAGTTTATCACATTTAAGCCAAAAACTCTGCAAAGGTGTGCGGCCTTCCTTCTTGAAGGGAGGGGACTGAAGCTTGGAGAGGTTAAGGACCTAAGGTAAGTGGCAGAGTTCAGACTCAAACTCGGGACTTGGCCTTGGGCATTCACCCTTTCCTACAGAAACCCCCACCACGACTCAGTGTTGGCACAAGGCTGAGGCCCTTTGTAGAGTTAGATTGTTGTTGGGGATCCTTCACCCCAATCCCAGAGTTCTGACATTTGCTTCAATCCTCTTACATCCTGATCCCTCTGAACTGTTCTTGCTTCTTCATGTAAATATATGTAGCTAAATTCTTATCTCTTTCTTATGTTAACCCAATGTAAGCGGGCATTTTCCCGCCAGATCGCGTCTTAACGGGAAGAAAGAAATCCAATAATGTCTGACTTTGCAAAGTCTATCTGAATTGTCTTGCACATTTTCGTTGTTGTTGAAATGCCAGGCCCTCCATATTTGACGGCTGTCTCTACTCATCGTTTTTGGAAAAAACTCATCTCCTGCGCTTTGGTATAAAAAGCGATATGACGAGTTTACTCGTTTCCCGCAAACAATTAAAATATATATTTGCATGACAATATTTGAGTGTATGTTTTTATTGTGAAGGTACTATATGGCTACGCAGGACTTCCTTGAACAGGGGAAATTATGCCCATGTTATTAGCACTTAGAACTTTCCTCCCATGCATATTTGTATCTTTATGCCTCTAAATAGAACTTGGTGTTTCCTAGATTATAACTTGCAGTTATGTACTGAACATCCTCTTATGTTGTTAAATATCCTTTACTGCATCAGTTTTGATGATGGGTCTTGATCCTGTCTAATTCCCCTCTTGCTTTCCCTTTAGATCATCACAGGGGAATTCTATCGGATCTATTACCTGAAGGAGAAGTCCCGGTCCACGATTCGGAATCCCTATGTGGCAGCCCTCTATAAGCAAGTGGGTTGCTTCCTCTTTGGCTGTGCCATCAGCCAGTCCTTCACAGACATTGCCAAAGTCTCCATAGGACGTCTACGTCCTCATTTCTTGAGCGTCTGCAACCCTGACTTCAGCCTCATCAACTGCTCTGAGGGCTACATTCAAAACTACAAATGCCGAGGCGATGACAGCAAAGTCCAGGAAGCCAGGTGAGGCACCACTCCCATGACCACAATGTCCACCTATTTGATGCAGGCAGTTCAGTGAGCATATACAAAGCATCGCCTAGGTGTCAGGCCCAGCGCTAGGCTCTGGGTTTGATGTGCAAGTACGACAGAGTTCCTGTTCTTGAAGAACTCACAATTGACTGAGATAGATAGGCAAATAAACAAGTATGATATAGTATAGGTAAGTTCATTCATTCCTTCATTCCTTTGTTCATTCATTCATGGATGCCTGCAAGATTCCAGACAACTCATCCAAAGCACCATCAAGGATATAAAATAAACAAATAGTGCTGCTCTCAAGCTAACAATCCAGGGAGAGAAGACAGGAGTCAAATGTGTACGGGAATGTGAATACGGCTCTCATGGCCCTCTCTTGCTCTTGCAGGAAGTCCTTCTTCTCTGGACACGCCTCCTTCTCCATGTACACTATGCTGTATTTGGTGGTAAGTACCTGTCCTCTGATTCCAGTGTCCAGCACCCAACCCCAGCTTACATCCCTTCTGTACTTGAAACATCCCCAGATTGGATAGGGACAGATTTACTGTGAAATCCTTGAAAAAGAGATTAGCTAGAAAAACTGAGTTCTATTCTGAGCTTAGCCATTGTCTTAGCAGCAGTTGTTTTACTTTCCAGGATTTTCTCCATTTTTCAGGTAAAAATAATATTTAGCATATCTGCTTGATAAGTATTTAGTACCCACTTTGAAATTATAAAGTGATGAAAACACTTGATAAATTTATTAATAAGCACTGTTTTCCGAAAATCCATGAACTTAGTTGATCATTACAGGAACCTTATCTTATAAGTAACATCATTTCTGTTGTGGGGAAGGATTGCCAAGTAAGGTTCCTGGAATTCAAGTAATTTCCAAAATTTACAGAAACCAGCCCAGCTGGAGTGGCTCAGTTGGTTGAGCATCTTTCTGTGCCCTAAAATGTTAACGGGTTCTATTCCCGGTCAGGGCACCTATCTGGGTTGTGGGTTTGATCCCCACTTGGGGAGTGTAAGGAAGTTTCTCATCTCCGTTTCTCGCCATTCACTTCTTGGTATATATACACCAGAGAAACTGTAAGCTTCTTTCCGTTGCAATCAGAACGTTGCTGACTTAGTAGATCACCAGAGGCCTGCATGGTGTAAAGGAGACCTTTGCCGCGTCTTCACTGAACTGTTTACTGAATGAATGACGCTTTACTGTGGTGCTCGTGAGAACTGTTTATGTGTCAGAGGGTATGCCGGGTACCAAGGAAACAGGGAAGTGGCTCGACAGCCTGTGGTTGTTAGTCATCGAGGTTTTGTTCAACATGTTTAGAATCCTGGAGCAGTGAGGTCTGGTGTACCCACGAGGTATCCTTCCTGAGGGTGTCTGCTGAAACTCTGCAGGAACAAGATTTCTGTTTGCAAGTAGAATCCACCACTATGCCAGATGTTTTTTCTCTACATCATCCATCCATCCATCCACCCATGCACCCATTCTTTCATCCCTTGGTCTCTCCCTCCCTTGCCGCCTTCCTCCCTTGTTTCCTTCCTCTTTCCATCCATCCTTCCATCCTCCTTCTGTTAGTGACCTATAATTAGACCTTGTGAGCACCTGGGGATATCAAAAGAGTGCCATTTTGTGTGGGAAGCCTGAAAGTACATGGCTGCAAAACAACTGGATAAGTTCTCTGATCCAGGGTAGACTGAAGGGCTGGAGCATAGAGGAAAGAGCCATGAACTCTGCTGTGAGGTACCTTTAGCGGGTCAGAGATTCTGCATAACGCTTACAAAGGTTGTGCACTTGTGTTTCAGACCTGGGTGTTATCAAAGTGTGAAATGGGAAGAGCCTGAAATTCCAAACGTACCATGCAGATTGTCCTTTAGTTCAGGGCAGCTATGTAGTTCCCTCTTTTCTCCAAAGGTAGAAGTTCAATACATAAGATCCCAATACTCTGTGTGCGAAGTACTAATTGCCTAAGGAAGCCAGGCCATTCTGTGATTAGGAGTATGGATTTAGAAAGAAACAAATCTTACTCCATGTAAAGCATGGCTCTTTGTTACCTTGAACAAGTGACATGACCTTTTTTGGACTTGTTCTCTTTATCTGCGAAATGGGCACAATGGTGTCAAACCTAAGAGAATGCTGTGACAGTGCAGGTTATGTCATTTAAAGCACAGTATCTAAAAAGTGCTCAGCAAAAATGGTAGTTTCTTTTTCTACCCCTGACAGTGACAGAAAACAAGATCTGATTTTTTTTAAAGTTTTTTAAAATATATTTTTATTGATTTCAGAGAGGAAGAGAGAGGGAAAGCTAGAAACATCAGTGATGAGAGAGAATCACTGCTTGGCTGCCTCTTGCACACCCCCTACTGGGAATTGAGCCTGAAACCTGGACATGTACCTTGACCTGGAATCAAAAGCTGACCTAGTTCATAGGTCGACACTCAACCACTGAGCCACGTTAGCCGGGCTGACTCCCCTTCTGAAGAAAAAGAAAAGTCAACTAAAAACTTCTTTTTTGTCCTGAAAGTAGTTGAATAACTTCCTAGAGAGAAATCCCAGTTCTGTACCATGTACACAAGTCACCAGGCACATGAGCCAGAGCCAGGTGTGAACCACTAGAGGAGATGAGAGAAGGGAGAAAGTTTTACCCCGCGGGTGTCAGCGATGGGGACAAACTTCCAGGAAGAGAGCAGGCAGGGACAGAAGGAAGGACAAAAGCCTCCTTTTCACTGTCAGCGGAGCTGCCCCCGGAGTGATGGAAATGAAGCGAGAGGATAGTTCAGACCTGTTTCACCAGTATGCAAATCACATAATGAAACACAAATGACTTAGCAAAACCAGAGCGTGACTCACCGCACATCAAACTCTGCTAGTAAAGACCCGGGGAGCCAGATCGGGTCCAGCCAGAGCTTTCTAAGGAGGTTTTGTTAGAATTCCACAGGACCCTGATTTTGAAGCAAGGGCCAGGAAGAAGAGAACTCCATTCACGGGGTGAGGTCTCAGTGCCAGGTACACACATGATGGGGCAGAGGGGCGACCCAACACATATTTTAGATATGATGTTATCTTCATATGTACGATAGCAGTGTTAGCAATTGGCAGAAAAACGTTAGTACAAGAAAAGGACTTTAAAATTATATTCTTTTCTGATGAAGGAACTTATTTTATTCATGTCTGTGTCTTTTGCAGAGTTTTGAATAGAACAGATGCTCACAACATGTGGGTGTGTTTTCTTTTTAGTGAACAAATCTCTGTATGTTACATATGAGAAAGCAGAAATTCAGAGAAGCGCTGTGACTTGTCCACAGTCAGACAGCTAGTATGAAGCAAAGAAAAGATTCAAACCTAGTTGCTCTAATTGCAAGTCGAATGCTTTTTGCTTTTTCAACATCACACTGATGGTTGGGAGTGGATTCTTCCAGCCCAAACACCTTCCCACACATGGGGATGTGAAGGTGGTGGGTCAGACAGGCCCTAGGAGCCCTGAGCAGCATGAGAAAGGTCGGGGTGATTTGGGCTTTCTGGGTTTCTCTCCAGCTCTGCTCCCCCCATTTCAGGGTGCCTAGGACTGTGATGAAGCTCCCGCAGGAATTCTGATCCTGGGAACGTGTCATGTACATCCTCGTGGTCAGGAAGTTTGACGTCCTCTCCTGCCTTAGGGGTACCTGCCCTGTGGAGTGGGAGTGAATGGAGCCTGCTGACCCACATAGTTTCCCAGGCTCAGGTTTCCAAGGGAGCAGGGCGCTCCAGAAAGTCCTCACCGATCGCCGCGAGGCCTGCGCCTCTGGCCTGGAATGCTTCCTGCGAACTGGGCTATGAACCAGCAAAATTCAGTTCACTTAGCAGTTTGATTGCTGTGGGATAGAGGGAGTCATCAGGTCCTTCGATCAACCTCACAACCTGTTGCTGCCAGCTTACTTCTCAGATCAGAAGTAGCCACTGGGTAGAAGGTCATTGTGTAATCTTTGTTTAGCAATTGACTTGTTTTGCTGAAATCAAGCACAGGCCTTGAGTAAATCTCATTTACCAAGGCAAAGGGTGATGTGGATTTCTGAGAGAGTGCTTTGCCTACCCATCTCATGCCAGGCAGGGTCCCGTGTTATTTCATTGAGTCCTGGCAACCCTGAGAGGGAGATGCTTGCTATTCTGCCAAGATGAGGAGGCTTAGAGAAATGATCACACAGTGAGTAGTAGAGCCAGGACTGGGAATCAGGGCTGTCACCCCAAAACTCACTTTACTACCATCGTGCTTTGCCCATCGTGCTCCAGCTGCAGATACCAGGATCAGCCCAGTCTTAAGATCTCAAGACATTTCTCCATAAATGTGTAGGGTGGGGACAACTTTACGCATCCACCCTCCCCCTGCCTCCCACTGTAATTCCATGTCTTACTGCTTCTCAAGACGAGTCATTCCCCATGGCCCCTGCTCCTTGCTCATTCATAAGCATTCTTTTCCTGAAGCTATGCTGCTGATGACTGGTCTCTCTCCTCTCCTCAAGTTCCTCTCATTTTTTTCTTTCATTAAGCTCCAGCCTTAAGTATATGAGTCAGTGGAAGGGGAGATATGTGCCTTGTCCGGTTGGGAAACCCACCCTTCCTCTGCCCCACCCTGATTTCCAGGCCTGTGACCTTAAGTCTCCATAGAGGGAGTGGGGGGAAGTTTTGGAGAATTTTGAATGAGTCTTTTCTGAAGACCTGCTGATTTTTCAGTTGAGGGAAATTAGAAAATCTTAGGTCCGAGTTAAGAAAATAGTTAGGGAGTAAGGTGTCTGCTGATTGAGCAGCATATGGTGCCAGGTGTTTGATCTGTGTTACCACCGATCTGGACTGCAGTCTGTAAGAAAGTGGTTATCACACTTGTCGTGCATGTGAGAAAACTGAGGCTCAGTGAGGTTTTTCTTACATTAAAGAAATGTAAGAAAATTTCTTCAATTAAATTGATTTCAGAGAGGAAGAGAGAGGGAGAGATAGAAGCATCAGTAATGAGAGAGAATCATTAATCGGCTGCCTCCTGCACACCCCCTACTGGAGATAGAGCCCACAACCTGGCATGTGCCCTGACCGGAAGTCGAACAGTGACCTCCTGGTTCATAGGTTGATGCTCAACCACTGAGCCACACCAGCTGGGCTCAGTGAGGTTTTTCTGCTCTTTCTGTTACCCACCTCACCCCATCCACTGACAAGACTTGCTGGTGGGAGATCAGACTATCATGGGCTCCATACAAATTCCTTGTCCCCTGAACTTGCCATTGTCCTTAAGACTTGGGTTGAATTGGAGTTACACCAACATCATCCCCATCCCAAAGGAAGGATGCCTCTGAGCCATAGTTGTAGAATCTGCTGTTGCGTCATTTCCGCAGAAATGAGGGACTAGCCTTTGATGTGCACATTATTTTTTATGGTAGATTATTTTTTTATGGTACCTCATGCCTTGCTTAGAACCATTTAATTTTTCACCATTGCTTACAGCAACATTTCTCAATAGGGACTCAATAGGTAGATGTCTTGTAAAATTAATTACTGTAAATGATAAAAACAGATTTAGGATAGAGCATTTACCATTTCTTTTTTTTTTTTTTAAGACCCCTAAAAGTCCATGCAGTACTGACCTCCTAAAAAAAGATAAGTTCTTCAGTTTGACACCCAGTGCCCTTCATGAGCAGCCTCTGCTTGCCTCTAGCCTCTGCTTCTCACCAGCCCCAACACCCTCTTCAGCTCACTGAGCGACTCGCAGTGCCATGGAGCTCTGATCGCTGGCTTCTCAGTCATCCAGCTGCCTGAAATGCGTGCCCCGCACTACTGTCCCCTTAACTCCTAGCAAACACCGACTCGCCTTGAGGATTCAAGTTAAATATCCCTTCCACTTGGTAACTCACCCCAACTTCTTTCATAGTTCCTATAAAACCCCTAAGTATAGTGCCCCCATCTGTATGATCCATAGGGCAGGAATTATAACTTCTCATTTTGTATCCTTAGCACGTGTGTCATAATGCTTGTTTTTTTTAATTATTTTTTAATTTTTATTTCTCCCATAGATTGGGCCGTATAGGTTAGTTTTAGAGTATTTTTTCCAGGTTTTCTTTTCCTCCAAATTTTTACAGGATATCCACAGGAATCTGATTGAATTTACATGCCCATTTACTCAAGTTTGTAAGTGAAGTATTCTTAGAAATAAAATTCTAGCTCTCCATTTACATTGTCCTTTATGTTCCTTATTTCACAGACGCTATGCAGGTTTTTGTAGGATAATGACTACTTATTTAATCATCTTTGTTATGATGATGATTTTACTCTTTTGGATCTTTAACTGGTTATTTTTTATATGTGAAAAAAAAACTACTTTGATTTTCATCACTTGTTTAGCAACCAACAATATCAATGCATTCTCTTCACTGTGTTTTCGTGTGTTACCCTTGGATCGCCAATACTACGCGCGTATGATTTCAGAAGGGTTATGGGGTTCCTGCTGTTTTCTAGGCCTGCGCTTTTGAAACAAATAGTCTGCTAGGCCCTCTTCCTACACAGACAAGAGTGACTCCAGACTCTTCCAACCTCTGTCTTCTCAGGCCCTGCTGCTGGCGTGGTCTTTCCTGCCCACCCAAAGGAAAGAGTCCATTTGTCTCAGGAAGGGCAGAGCCCTATCTTTAGGCCGCCATCCCCCTCCCCTCGGCCCTCTTCCCCTTTTTCCTGGCCTCTCCCAGGGCTTTGCTTTGATTTGCCGTCGGAAGTTCCCCTTGTCCTCTTGCTTCTTCCCCCTGACGTTTCCCAAGTTCCCACAGGAACCTGGAAAGTGGGTTGTGCCCAGAGGTTAGAACGGAAACTGCAGCAAGATAACTATGGGGGACAATGCCCAGTTGACGTCATTTCAGCTTTTTTGCTTCGGCCAGAGGTGGCTTTTTTCCCCTTAATTTTTCTTCAGGTTACTCTCCTGCCCCGCCCAGCCCAGTGTCCACCAGCCTCTGTCTGAAAGTCCTCTGGCATTTTCTGGATGATTTATGTGTCCTTATTTTCTAATTCGACATCCACAGGCACAAACCATGACTTAGGAACCTGTCCTCTGATGAGGTGCTTTCTTCTGATGCTCAGGCATCTCTGGTGACTATCAGGATAATGTGCTTGTCATCACGCATCTCTGTTTCCATGAAGGGACTGAGAAGCAGGCCCCGCAGGGATTGCATAGCCACAGGCTCCAGGAAAACACACAGATGTGCTCAAGGAGTTACCATTTGTTGACAAATAACCTCTAGTAACCCCGGTTACTATTCTTTAGTTTTAATCAAGAAGTAAAGAAAAGGAAATGAAACGTTTATTAGGTGTCCAGTATGTGCCAGTCATATGCTAAGGCCACTGTCACGTATTATCTTCCTCAGCTCGCTCTAGCTGATCTCCCTCGGAAAACTGCCTTTTTCTTGTTTTTTTTTTTTAGTATAGGAGCTAAGGCTCAAGGTTTAAAAAACTGGCTTGAGATCATATCCAAGTCGACTGCTCTTTCTACAAGATGCCAACCTCAAGGTCCAGATGCAGCATGTGTCGGCCAGGCCCTGAACAGTGAGTGACTTAGTATCTGTTCCTTTTCTCTCCCGCCTCCAGCTGTACCTGCAGGCCCGCTTCACTTGGCGAGGTGCTCGTCTGCTCCGGCCCCTCCTGCAGTTCACCCTGATCATGATGGCCTTTTACACAGGACTGTCCCGTGTGTCTGACCACAAGCACCATCCCAGCGACGTTCTGGCAGGATTTGCTCAAGGAGCTCTGGTCGCCTGCTGCATAGTAAGTAGCCTCTCATCCTCAGTATGCAAGCAAGCCCTGGGCTGCTGCTTTGTAAGTGTTTCCAGCTCAGGGACCACAGCCAGGGAGCTCTCGGTCCTCTTCTCTGCTTGGTATCTGAGGAGTCACCCACCCCAGGATCCCTCCAGCAAAGAGAATCATGGCCGCCTCTTTCAAGCCGGTGCATTTTCATCCAACAGGATCTGCACATCCTCTGCTCCGTAAACAATGGCAGAATGTCGCAACTGGAAAAGATTGTAGAATATGTCTAACTCACTTTACCTCTGAGAGCATTTCGGGTTGAGAGGGGAAGAAACTTGCCCCAGGTCACATGCCAACTCTAAGTCCTGACTCAGGGTACTCAAATGCTGCTTTGGTGGACACTTACTGTTTAATAGAACTCAGCTTCTGGGAAAACTTCTGTCTGCCCCACCGTGACCTTTGGTCAGACCTTAGCCTCAGTGTTGGCTAGAAAAGAGGGAGTTTAGTAAAGGCTAAGGCCTCCCCCAGCCTGAGGGCCTTACCCATCCTGTCACAGAGCTCCCTTGGCATGAGCCACATTCTTTTTTGCCCCAAATGAATGGGTTGCCCTATCCACATACTGATCCTAGTGAGGGTGGGTTAAGATATTCCCCCTCTCTGAGACTCGCCCTCCTTGGGAATCTGCTTTTCCTGCCTGCTAAAAGTTTTGAGGGGTGTAGTCAGGAAACATGAATGAGCACCTGTTCTGATTTTGTGCCTTCTGGGCCCTTCTCAGGGGGGCTCCCCCTAGCCCAGCAGGAATCCAGGAATGGCTGAATGTGTAAGCATCTTGTGTGTGTAGGTTGTACTGTTGTTCGTATAACCCTTGCTCATTCACAGAAGGAATCATGAACACTGGAGCGATAGGGGCCAGCCCCTGTCCTTTCCTAATTTCTAAGCCTGACTGCAGCCCCATGTCCCCCTACAATAACCTCTCACCCTCCTGTGAGAGCACTTATCTGTGTTGAAATTGTTGGTGTGCCTCCTTTTAGAATGTGTGTTCCTTGGGGGCAGGCCCATGTATAATATATATCTATCTAATTCTCCCTGTCTCACCAAGGCCTCTCAGGGATCCTAACTCAGACAGAGTAAATAAATGCATGCCTTGCAACAAGAAGCAAGACTCAATGAGTGGATGTTCCATTTCCTGAGAACATTCTAAGGACATTCTCTTGAAGAGAGAGCATGGATAGGACATAGGCCTTGCTCCCTAGGAAATCCCAGTCTAGTCACTCCCACGGTCAGGCCAAGCACGGGAGTTACAGTACCACGTGGGGCTGCAATGGAGACAGGAACAGGGCACTTCAATGGGCAGGTGAGGGCCGGATTCAGTGCAGTATGCAAGAACAGGGGCGGGGAGTTGGGGTGATCCAAGTGGGCACCACAACGAAAGTAGCCTCTGGGCTGCGTGCCAGCCTGGCACAGGAATCCTAACCTCTGGGAATGGCTGTTTGGGTGGTTCTATTCGTTCCTTTCTTTTTTCCAGTCAAGGCCAGAGGGAGGGAAATTGGGAGAGCAGCTGTTGATGGGAGTGGCTGTCACTGACCAGCTTGTTCTGGATGCTCTGTACTCAGTCCTTTCATGTGACGTGACAGTGGGGGGTGGGTGTGTGCATTGGTCAGTAGAGAAGCCAGGAGGTGGGTTCACACAGAGCCAGTGCTCTCAGACCCAAGCTTCTTCTCAGGGCCTCATCCCCTGCTCCTCTCCAGGCAATGGAATTTGTCAGTACTTCCAACACCCTGAGCTCTTACACAGTCATCCCTGTTGGCGTTACACAGTTCCAGTTTTCCCTCATCTCTGATGAAACCTTCTGTGTTAGCTTCCCATGTTGCTGCTGCTACAAATTACCACAGACTCAGTGCTATAAACAACACAAATCCATTGTCTTACAGTGCTCGAGTTTGGTATTCCAAAATGGGTCTCGCTGGCTAACATCAAGGTGTTTGCAGGACTGCGTTTCTTCTGGAGGCACTGGGGAGAAGCCGTTTTCTTGACTTTTCCAGCATCTAGAGCCTGCCTGCATGCTTTGGCTGTGGTCCCTTCCTCCATCCTCAAAACCAGCAGCGTAGCATCGTCAAGTCTCTCTCTCACTCTCTCTGGCCCCTGCTTCCATGGCCACATCTCCTGTGATTCTGACTTTTCTGCCTCCCTCTTATGAGGACTCATGATCACATTGGACTGACCTGGGTAATCCAGGGTAATCTCTCCCACCTCAAGCTCTTCATCCTGATCACATCTGCAAAGTGTACTTTGCCACATCAGATAACATAGTCATAGGTTCTGGGGATTAGGACAGGACATCTTTGGGGGCCATTGTTTAGTCTGCCACATCTTGTGCCCCCATGGTGGCCCTTTGCATGTTTTTCCTGCTGTGGTATTCAGCCTGATTCTATCATAATTGTCTGCTCAGATGTCTGTCTCCCCAATATAATTGCAGATGTCTTAATAGCAGACTCCATGGCTTAACTTTCTGATTATTCATTTTCTGCACCTCTCGCAGTGGTTGACACACAATAGGTGCTTGGTAAGCATTGGTTAAAGAATGAGTGATGAATTAGCTTGTGACCTCAGGCAAGACACTTCCCCTCTGAGCCAAGTTTCCCTGTAGCTCTGTGACCTTCAGGGTAGCTAGAAGCCCTGTAGCTCTGTGATCTTCTCCCTCAGTCTGTGGCATTGCTGACTCTGTAGTAACTAAGCTGGACTTGCTTTCTCAGATGTTACCAAATCCCTGAAATGCCCAGGAAGATGGCCTCTACTGGGGATCATGACATGTCTCTGAGCCCCCGTGAGTGCAGTGCATCACCCTAGAGCATTGGCTTAGTCACTGTGGAGCCTCAGCAACAGGCCATGACAGCCAGGCACTTTTACACGGGTCTGGGGGATGAGTCCTGTCACAGCAAGCAGGCGTGTCTAGACAACAGTCACATGCCAGACAGGAGTGGGTTCAGCTTCCTCCCCCCTGCTCACTAGTTAAACCCTTGTCAGAGAGAGAAGACAATGGCACCTAACACAGACAGAAAACCTACCCGGTGTCACGGACTCAATACGAAGACATGGACCTACACGCTGATGTACACATTCACACGTGTGGGTAGAGGTACACAGGATGATGTTAGCCAGTTCCCACAGAGACCCAGAGGGCAGATCCAGTCATACCCAGACCCACAGACATCCATCCTCTCCATGTGTCACCTGCACTCAGAACCATAGATACACACAGACAGGTCCATGTAAACACAGGCACATGCTGTCCCCCTCCCACCTACACACACACTCTCTCACACACACACTCTCATTCTGTCAAGGTGTGAGCTCTTCAGCTGAACTCATCATATCCACTCCAGGGACTGGGATGAGGGGACAGACATCAGTTCATTTCCTTTCTGGTCACCCCCTCCTTTGACCCCCTAACAGATGGCAAATTATGGGGCCCTGGGAGGGGTCGGGGCAGGGCCAGGCTGTCGTGGCTGTGGGTTCAGCAGAGGAAGCAGCTGCTGGTGAATTTCATAAACACCCAGCAGAGTCTTTCCTGGTTTCCCTCTCCCCGGGGGTGGGGCTCTGCTCTAGTTACTCTTTTGTGTGCTGCTGTCTTCCTCCAGGATGTAGGGAAGGGCGAGGGCATTCTTTGTCTTTGCCCTGTGAAGTAGAGATGTGACTGTGAGGAAGAGTTCAAGCGGAAGCTGGGGTACAGGAGGAAAGTGTGTGGCATGCCTGGGGACGCACAGTGGCAGAGTGGGACCAGATCCCAGGGCCTCGATTCTATCTTAGAGGACTAGAATAGTAAGCGCCAAAACCATGCTTGGTCTATGCCCTGAATTTGTGAGATCTCTTTCTTCTCCAACAGGAGAGATCACCACCTATTCCCCTTGGATTTATTTTGCTCTGCCTAAGCACAAGGGCATGGATGAAATGACCTCCCAGATCTTTTCTGGCCTTGCAAAAGCCCAGGTGGGCAGGGGTGCCAGAAATGTGGATGTGGGAGAGATAAGGAAGCAAAGGCGTAGATAAACTTTGACCCCCCCACCCCCCGGGAAAGGATGAAGTGTCTTTGGAGTATTCCATCGTTTGCAGCATCCTTTTGTTTATTTTTTTAAATATATTTATTTCAGAGAGAAAGGAAGAGGGAGAGACAGAAACATCAATGATAAGAGAGAATCATTGATTGGCTGCCTTCTTCATCTCCTACCCTCACCACCCCCCCACCCCCACCCCCGCCGGGAATTGAGCCCGAAACCTGGGCATGTGCCTTTGGCCAGAATCAAACCCGAGACCCCTCAGTCCGCAGGCCAATGCTCTATCCACTGAGCCAAACCAGCTAGGGCTGCAGCATCCTTTTAGAGTCTCCTTTGCATTCCCCTGCTGAGATGGATAAGATGGATGATGAGGCAGAGACTCAGAAAAGGGAGTGTTATTCCTGCCACTTGCTGGCTGGGCCAGTCACTTCCTCTCATCACCTTTTCCCATTCTGTGAAATACGGATGGTAATAACCTTACATGATCTCTGATTGAGGATTCAGTGAGTAAAATATGTACCGTGCTTGGCACATGCAACACATTGATAGTATGTGTATTATGTGTTAAGGACTAGGTTAAAGATTTGCACTAAAAAGAGTTGGTCCTTGAAGAGCTTAGTTAGATTATAGTAGCTTTCCAAGACTTGACCACAATCCACAATAAATACATTTTACATCATAACCCAATGGAGATATCTGCACATAACTAAAATATTTCACAAACAAAGACTTAGCCGTAGTGTGTGATACACTATGAAATTTTTTACACTGTAGTGTTTTTAATTTCATTTTTGAAATGCTGGTGGTGACCACCCAGTATATTGATGTTGTAGCTTACTAATGATTTATGACATGCAATTTGAAAAACACTGATCTAGGGGCACACAGACATGCAATTGAAAGGCTCAGCTGCAAGGAGGACAGTGGGGGCAGTGGGGGCAGTGGGGGCTCAAGAGTGGTTAGTTCATTCTCCTTGAGGCTGTTAGAAGGCTAGAAAAAAATTCTTGGGGAGGTGATTCTTGAAAAATGCGTGGACATTTTCTATGAGATGCAAACAATAGGAAGGGGATTTCATACTGAAGGAATAACATAGACTTGGAGATAGATGAGTATATGGTGTGTCTTATAATCCCCAGCAATTCAAAATGATGGAACTTGTAGGATAATGGGAGAGGTGGGCTCAGTAAATCACGGCCTGCTCCTCATCCAGGGATTTCTGGGAGTGGGGATCCCTGCTTTGGCCAGCCCCCGTCATCCTTGGCTACCACACTCTTGAACTCCAGCTCCTGCTGAATCTAAAATCCCATCGACAGAGCTGTCAGCCCTTGGGGTCCTCCTTACCAGAAACTCTTCATCATGATAGCCTAGAAGTGCCTCTCTGTAAGTCTCCTTGGCAGGACATAGCTCCCTCTTGACCTTCAGAATTGCCCACAGTTCTCTCTCCTCTGCTGCTCCAAGCTGCCCTTCATATTAACCTTCTTCTTCATGTCCCTCAGTAGCAAGATGGTCATAAACGATGGTACCCGAAGTAGGATTTGGATAGACCTTTATGAGTGTTTTCACATAAATTCTTCTATGTCAGCCTTAAAGTAACTGTGAGAAGGTAGATTTTTAAGTAACATTTGCACCAAATACAACACAGTTTCACCATCTGAAGTCATAAACCTCTTCATTTCATATAAATTCAAGCCTAGACAAGAGTGTGACTTAGCCTGGATCACACAGCCGTAGCAGTTTGGGAACTAGGTCCTCATTCCTAGTGGACACTCTTTCCACCCCCTCATGCTTCCTTATAAATTCCCAGGACCAAAAACCACTGAAAGCATTTTTTGAGGTTAAAAACAGCAACAACAAAAAATTGTTTTCAGCCATGACCAGTTTGGCTCAGTGAAGGGTCCCAGGTTCGATTCTGGTCAAGGGCATGTACCTTGGTTGCGGGCACATCCCCAGTAGAGGGTGTGCAGGAGGCAGCTGGTCAATGTTTCTCTCTCATTGATGTTTCTAACTCTCTATCCCTCTCCCTTCCTCTCTGGAAAAAGTCAATAAAATATATATATTTTTAAAAATTGCTTTCAAATCCCATTTAGTAAAATATAGGGCTGCCGAAGATGGCTTTTCTTTAGACATTTACTATTCTTAGAGCATGGGGTGAGCCAGGTCCCAAGACTTTCCCCTGCAAAGAAAATTATTCCTTAATGTACAGATTGCTTATTACTTTAGAGTGGGCGGCAAAAAGAAATCCCAGAGCAAAGATGTGGGGATGTGCTCAAAAGGAGCAGCCCGGTGGCATCTGTCCCCACATGAGGGGAGAAGGGGCTAGATTTACCAGGGGTGACTGTTGCGGGGCTCTGAGCACAGTTTGTCCCCTTGAATAGCTCACAGTCAAAAGGGGAAACCTAGCGTGGCATTTAAGGCATTCTGCATGAAAGCCTGTGGCTCAAGCTAGGACAGAAGGTCATTAGAAGTTCAGTATGGGTGCCAAAGAGAGAAGATAGGGGTGGCTCCAGGAAGGTTTAATGAAGCTCAGTCTACAGATAAAGGAGCTGCTCTCAAAAAGATAAGATATATATCGAAGACACGCATCCATGAAACGGCGGGTCTAGGATTTGAGCCAATCTAGTCAATTTTATAAACTGTCCACTAATGGCTTGCCTGACTTTTGTGTGTATAACCAACACTGGTAGCATTTATTAAATTCAGGTTCCAGGCCACCTTCCAGTAGGTCCGGGGTGGGGCCAGGAATCTGTTTTTTTCAGGACTCATCCAGCTGATTCTGAAATAGATGGTCTGGGGACAACACTTTGAGAAACACCAGAATAGACACCTCTTCATTTTCTCCTGGTTCTATGATTCCAAACATCTGCTTTTATACCTCTCTGCTCTGTGCATGTGAACACCCTGAGGAATGGGTGTGGAAACCGTGCTACCATGGACTTTTTGTTTCTGGCAGCTTGGTCTTTGGTGAGCTCCAGCCAGCAGCACCCCAGCAGGGCTGAGCTGTGCATGCTCAGGAGGCTAGCATCGCCATAGTGGGTGAATGAGGCAACAAGGCAGTGGAGCTTCTTCCCTTTTGACTGCTGACTCATTCTCCAGAACAGCCCCAGAAATGATAGGACTTGGAGAGCGAGTCCTCTCTGTCTCATGGAAAATGCCCATCTGCAGGTGATCTTCATGGCCGGCTTGAATCTGTACAGGCTTTCATGTGTTCATTCATATTCTCAATCATTCCCATTTTCTCCTTTCTAGTTCTTTTTCTTCTTTCTCCTCTTTCCACACTTAGGAAGAAGGAAGAGAGGTGACTTTGTACAGGCCTCATGAAATGGCTCCCTTTATTAACCTTTTACTAGGCACCAGGCACTGTATCACCCTTGTGTGACGTAATCCTTAGAATAAACCTCTGAGGTAGGGAATGTAGCCCTCATTTAGGCGTTTTGCTGAACATGGCAGAACCCGGATTGGAAGACAAGTCCATCCGTTTAACAAATGAGCTTTGAGCAAAGCTTTGAGCAGGGCTGTGCGTGTTGGGTAGGGAGTGGGAGGCAGTGACCGATGATATCATACTGATAGTCATCATTGGCGAGGACACTCCATTTCCCAGCTCCTCATCACAATGAATGGGACCCCTCCGGCCTGCAGTGTCCTCGTCTGTGTGGTTTTGCTCTTGGTGGGAGGGCTGCATGGTCCTGGTGCCTGAGTAAATCAGATCTCAGAACAGCCTGCCGTTCCAACCCAGGAGGAGGGTAGAAGCACTTCCCCAAGCCAGGATCAGGAGCCCAAATATCAGAAGGCAGAGGGAAGCAGAGCTAGAATCCTTTTCACTAGCATAGTTACTCAATCTTTAAGAGTTTTGATGGAGCCCTGGCTGGTTTGGCTCACTAGATAGAGCGTCGGCCTGTGGACTCAAGGGTCCCAGTTGGATTCCGGTCATGACCTTGGTTACAGGCACATCCCCAGTGAGGGGTGTGCAGGAGGCAGCTGATTGGTGCTTCTCTCTCACTGATGTTTCTAACTCTCTATCCTTCTCCCTTCCTCTCTGTAAAAAATCAATTAAAAAATATTTTTTTTTAAAAAGAGTTTTGATGGGAACAGTGCAAAGATTTCTAGAGGTGGAAACGGAAGTAGAGAGAAAAGCATCGGCTCCCCTGCACACATGCATATCCCTCCACCCACTGCAGCTCTGTCTCAGCATTTCAAAACCATCTCTTGCCCAGTCGGTGATGCTCAGTGGATAGAGCATCAACCTATGAACCCGAAGGTCACGATTCGATTCCTGGTCAGGCACATGCCCGGGTTTCTGGCTCAATCCCCAGTGGGGGATGTGCAGGAGGCAGCCAATCAATGATTCTCTCTTATCATTGATGTTTCTCTCTCTCTCTCTCTCTCTCTCTCTCTCTCTCTCCGTCTCCCTCTCCCTTCCTCTCTAAAATCACTAAAAATATATTTTAAAAGAAAAAAACCACACATCTCTTCGTCTTTGTCTGCACTGCATGGTTGTAGTTCAGGTCTCATCCTCTCAGATTCTGCCATGATGTCCAGACTGGTGCCTCTGCCTTCACGCTTTCTAACTCCTTCTTCATCTTAGATACCATCATAATTTTAGTGCAAGTCGTCCCTAACATGCTGCTCTCCTGATTCAGCCTTGACAATGGCTCCAAAGGCCAAGAGGATAAGGTCAGAGTTCCCTCATTGTCCTAGGAGGCTTCTGAAGACCTGGCCGCCTCCACTCCAGCCTCATCGACTGCTTGATGCTGGCCGTGCTGAGCTTCCCGCAGCTCCCGAACGTGCTGCGCTCGCTGCCGAGCCTCCGCACACACTGCTCCCTGTGCCTAAAACAACATTCCTGTCAGTCACCACCTGGCTAACTCCTACTTACCCTTCAAAGCTAAGCTCAACTATACCTCCCCCGGGGAAAGCCTCCTAAGGCCCTCGCCTCCCCTTCAGCCCGGGTTAGATGCCACATTCTCCGTGTTTCTCTAACACCCTGGCTTCCCCCATCATAATCCTCACAACAGCGCAGTCGTAGGGGTCTGTTTGCCTAGATCTCTCCCTCATTGCCCTGTGAGCTCTCGGAGGGCAAAGGACACTGTCTTATGTATATTTGATCTTATAATCTCAGGACTTGGCACAGAGTGAGTGTTCAATACGTGTTTGCTGATTGCATTTTGCAAGAAAGCAATTTATAAAATGCAAACAAAAGGAGGGATGGAATTGAAGGCATCTATCAGAGCAGTTTAACTTAGAACCCTCCTTGGTGCTTCGGATATAGATTTGGTGTTTCGCGGAGACTGTGTACTGTCTGATGTGCTCTTTCTTTCGGGGGAGATCTGTGGAGTGGGCTGGGGCTGGGAGACCTAAGAGAGCCACCTTCTTTATACAGACCCTCCCCAGCCTGGGCCTGTGCGTTTTCTTTCTGGGTGGAGATGGTCTCCAAGCCCAGACACTTTCACTCTTACAGATCCTTTTTGTGTTCTGCTGTCCAAGCATTAGGAAGGCTGAGCCCTATTCGCGTCCTGACGGGATCATGTTGCAGAGTCCCCAAAAAGTGTTTGTGTAACCTCAAGCCAGGCTGAACGTGAAACACTGCTTTGGGGGGTTGGGGGGCAGGGATTCTGTTGGGCCAGACTCCACTCTTCATCTTGCCGCTTGGCTGTGTGCATGTGGCGTGTGAGGACGTGATTCCCCTGAAATCCGTAGGCGTTTTGTGTGCTGATACAATCCAAGGCCGGAGTGTTTGCTCCAGTAGAGAGGAGTTTAGAATTTAACAACAAACATTTGTTGAGCCCCTGCTGTGTGCAAGGCTTAATGCTGAGCGCTGTAGGTGATACAGGGTGAGTAGGTCCAAGGCTCCATCCTCAAGAAGCCTCCCAGCTAGGAAGAATGGCTGATCAGCAAAGTTTTGGCTCAGTCATTACTCTGGGAATTACAGAAAGGAACGCCTTTGATTGAACTCTGTACAAGGCCTAGGTCTAGGTCTTCTCAGCATAAGGGTTATGCCCTTAACCTTCATATGATTCCTATCTTGCAGTTAGGAAACGGAAGCCCTAGTAGGCAGTATATGTGCTGAGAAAATTAAATTGGGAAATAAGCCGGTAGCTCCAAGTGGTGTCAGGATCTTGAAGGAGGAAGGGGTGTTACATTGGGGGGGTGGAGAGACTGCTCCCTGCTGTATTTGCCCTCAGCAGATGGCATGGAGGCCGGGGAGAGACCTCTCAGAAGTGGGCATAGACAGAGCCTCATTGGGTAGAGCTAGCTGCTAGGCTGGAAGAAGTGGAGTTGGAAGCCAGCAATGGAGTGGTTGATCGAAACCTTCCTCTGGACACAGTGAAGGAGGGAAGGGAAGGTGATTTCCAGGCAGAGGGGAGGACACGGGCTCCGTACCTGTCAGAGGAGAGTTGGAAAGTTTATCTCCACTTTTAACTTCAATCACGTTCGCTAGTATCTCCTTATGTGAGCAGGTGAAAACTCCTCCTCCGTCTGAGCACTTGTGCAGGTTCCTGAACAGGAGTCCAGAGACTCCTGGCTGGGCTGATCTTTTCATTCTTGCTTCCCAGGTGTGGCTCTAGCTCGGGGACAAAGCTTTCTGGGCCACGGTTCTCCCTGGCCATACCTCCTTAGAAAGGTCAGGGACACAAAGCTGAATTTTTTCCTTTGCACCGTGGTACATGTGAGAGCACTGAGGCTGTCAATGTATTAAAATCTTACATTTTTAGGCTATTTTACTTTCATATAGTAGCATAGAGATAGCCTGGCCTGCTTTCTTTTTACAAATATATGGGGAAAACTCGTGTAATGGGTCCAAAATTCAAAGGAGGTAAAGGGTTTTATGGTGACTGGTAAGTCTGTCTTCTAGTCACCCAGTCCTCCTGGAATCGTCAGCATCACCAGTTTCTTGCTGTGATTTTTGTAGCACTTTGCTAATTGTCGCATTACTACAGAAGGGACATTGTGGCAATTGGCTCAAGAAATGACCCAAGTCCTTAGTGTGGCCAGTCGCTGGCTGCGAGAGCCGTGACGCTGGTGAAGTTTTATGAAGAACTTTATTTTCTTGCCCAGAATGTGTCCGGAATGAGTCACAGTGCCATCATTAATCGTGAGAGCATTACCCTCTGCAGGACAAAGACCTTTCCATCCAAAAAGCCATTAGGCAGAGGAGCTGTGAAAGTGTTTCATTCCCCATTTTGAAGCCCAGCCATGTGTTTCCTATTAAATGGCATGACCGATAGGTGCCGCTTATGGTGACTTAATACAAACTCCTGTTGCTAAATGGCTCAAATTGATGTCTGTGTTTACTTTGCCATCTAATACAAAGCATAAATTTTTCTTACTCCGGTAACTCACCAAATTCTTGAATCTTTCATCGGAAGCTAATTGAGACAGGAACTACACCTGCGCCATCCTGACCCCCTTGCTGGTGGGTGTTCAGTAAATGTTCCTCAGTGACTCCACAGAGACCCAGTGAGGCCGATGCTCAGAGGGAGGAAGGGCCTGAGCGGGGCGATAGGCGGGTTTCCATTGACCTTTCCTCTGGGCTAGTTGCCATCTTCCTCAGCAATAAACTCTAGCTTCTTGACCCCCAGCAAACTGTTGATATCACTGGGCTTCCAGGAAAAGTAGTCACAGTGACTTCCTTACTGCAGCTCCTGCTGATAGAAATGCATAGGAATTCATAGTGGCCGATCTCTTCGGTTACACCCTCGAGTCCTTTGTGAGGCAAGGGAAATGATCATGGATTAATGACTGACCCGTTTGGACCTGCTTCCTTTGTTTAGGAACTTATCTTTCACTGCTGTTCGTTTGCCTTGAGAAATAAGGGAGTGAGGGTTGAAGACGTGGAGCACTGGGCTGGGAGTCCACAGAACTGAGCTTTATTCCTGCCGTGGCTGTGCAACCTGGGGCACGTCATGGCCCTTCCCTGGGCCTCGGTTTCCCTGTCTGTACAGTAAGAGTCGGACTGCATGCCCTTATAGGGTCCTTCCCTATTCAAAGACCTAGGGGGTGGGACCCCCTTTTTCCTGAAGTCCATGCTCTAATCACCTTCCCTTTGTTGTCCCCAGACCCCAGGTGTCAATTTCTGACTTGGATCTCTGATGTGTCCTTCTAGGTGTTCTTCGTGTCCGACCTCTTCAAGACCAAGACAGCACTCTCTCTGTCTCCCCCCATCCGGAAGGAGATCCTCTCACCTGTGGACATTATCGACAGGAACAATCATCACAACATGGTGTAGGTGCCGCCCGCCTCCTGAGCTGTTCTTGTAAAATGACTGCTGACAGCAAGGTCTTGCTGCTCTCCAATCTCATCAGACAGTAGAATGTAGGGAAAAACTTTTTACCCGACTGATTTTAAAAAGGAAAAAAAAAAGTCTTACTCTGTGGCCTTCCAAAATAGGTAGTGTTCACCTATGTGGAGACAACAGCAAACTAACACCAAGTGCCAGAATCCTGGATGTGCAGTAGGTTGAAGTGTTCATGTTCTAGTGAACACAGGCTTGTCCTGGAACAAACACTAAAAGGTTTTGAGTAGAGTCTGCCAGTCACCTTTGTGACCTGAGATGCGTCCCAGGCTTGTGAGAAAAGCTCAAATTCTCATTGTAGCATGTGATGCCAGAAATAGCACTGAAGAAAGCAAATAGCCATGGGGCAGGGAGGCTCCCCTGTCCACACCACTCTATCTTCTACTGTGACTGTGGTTCAGGATGTTGTTGTTTTTAAGTTTTGTAGCTGTTGTTTAATACAGAGAAAGAGCAAATGCTTCGTCAAACGATCAGATCCTGAATCCAGATTCCTACACCTAAAGCCTTATCACCCACTTCCTGGCCCATCGGCCAACACCACAGTCCCTCACGTTAGTGATTAGGAGACTCTTTGTGGATGAGTGAATTTCACAAATAGCACAATTTCAGAAGAGATAGAGGGTCCAGGCCCTCATTTGTCTTCTTTGGACACATCATCCTGTGAGGTTGAAACATGGGTTGCAGGATGCTGACGTATATCACACCAGGCACTTGCACGCTCTTAGTAACGGCTAGCTTTGGTTACTGCTTTCCCCCTTGAAATCCTTGCTCTGTGCCCATCGGGATTTCCTGCGAGGGTCTGGAGATGAGCCAAGGCGTGGTCTGCCACCGGCTGATGGAAAGCAGGCTTCCATACACGAGATGGGGGAGTGAAGGGGCAAGAATGAAAAATGAACCAACCTTTTGGCTACTCAAAGTCAGGATGAGGCAGAGTAGCAGATGGTCTCATGCCTGAGAGGTTGCCCTTCCAGATAACAGAGCTGATGAGGGTCTCTGAGGGAGTCGCTCTTGCTAAGTTGTATAAAGCACTACTGTCTTGGGGTTGATCTCTAGGGCAGATCTTGGTAGGTTCTGCTGGGCAGAACACATGGGTTAAATCTCCATAGAGCGTTTTCATCCTGTATCCGTCCTCCCAGGCGAGGTCCACTCTAGGCAGTAGGCAGGACCCCTTCTACTGAACCTTTGAGGAAAGGAGGAAGGAAGAAATGCTTTCAGATCTTGGATGCACACCGGGCTAAATGTAACCACACGGATCAACCACAAGCACATCTTTACCACAGAAGCCGTCCTGTCATTTCAACATATAGCAAGCTATGATTTTTATATATAAATATTATATAAATAATGTATAAAACATTAAAAGTTAACTATGTAAAATATTATTTCTGAAACAATTTTAGCTATATCCACTATTGATTATAAACTGTGTCTCGACCTGTGTTATTTCATTAGCTGCTTAAAAAAGCATTGAGTTAATTTTTTTTAATATCAACTAAAGTATTGTAGTTCTGTGGTAGACATTGTTTTACAATAAAAGAAATAACTGCAACTAGAGAAAACTGTATAAAAACATTAAATTGTCAGTATTTTTGTAAGGTTCCATTTTGTAAAGAGAATAATATTCAAAGACTTTTGTAGAATACAAAGTGAAAACTTGTATCTGCGAAACTATACTTGTATTAAATGTGCTTTTTAAATAAAAGCTCATAACACAACTAATTAAGGAGTTGGAAGCCTGGCATGTTTGAGGGATGTTTGCCTTGGGTATGTGGGTAAGAGGAGGGGGAATAGCAGGCCCATCTCTGTGAATGGCCTTGCCTTAACTCAAGGCACCACCTCCTGATTCTTTCAGTGGGTAATATGGTGGCTGTCATATGGGTACAGAAGTCAAAGCTGTTCTTTATCTCTGAAAGCTGTTTGCCAAGCTTTCATTTCAGACTCCCCCCCGCCCATTACACTTGTCATTCAGTATTATTTTATAGTAGAGGCCCAGTGCATGAAATTCATGCACTGGTAGGGTGCCTAGGCCTGGCTGGAGATCAGGGCCTATCTGGGGGGCTGCAAACAGGGCTATCAGGAAGGGCCCTTGCTGGCACCCACCTTGGCTGGCTTGGCACCACCCACCGCCACCACTGGTCAATGCCTGTGGGCTGGGAAGAGCTCTTGCATTGAGCGTCTGCCCCCTAGTAGACAGTGTACATCATAGTGACTGATCGTCCTGCTGGTTTGTTCTGCCATTCAGTCAATTTGCATACTAGGCTTTTACTATATAGGATTAGTTTTAGGTGTACAATATAGTGAATAGACAGTTACACAATTTACAAAGTGATCCTTGTGATAATTCAAACACAACCTGGCACCATATGTAGTTATTACAATATTATTGAATATATTCCTTATGCTGTACTTTACATCCCCATGACTGTTTTATAACTACCACTTGTACTTAATACCTCACCTTTTCATCAGCTCCCAAACTGGCAACCTAAAGCTGTTCTCCATATCTGCAAGTCTTTCTGTTTTGTTTGTTTTTATTTTATTCTTTAGATTCCACATAAGTGAAATCATATAGTTTTTGTCTATGTCTTACTTAGCATACTACCCTCTAAGTCCAACCATGTTGTTGCAAATGGAAAGATCTCGTTGGGTTTTTTTAATGGCCAAGTAATATTCAATTGTATATATGTACTACATCTTCATCCATTCATCTATTGATGGGCACTTGGATTACTTCCATACCTTGGCCATTATAAATAACACTTGCTCTTTTCTCCTTCTGGTACCCCTATGGTGCAATGTTATGCTTGCAGAGATCCTTTATCCTTATTTTTTAAAAATATTTTTTCTTTTTGCTTTTCTGATTCAGTGTCTTCTGCTACCCTGTTTCCCAAATCACTGATTCGATCCTCTGTTTCATCTAATGTGCTGTTGATTTATTCACTGCAGTTACTGTAGTCTTCAGTTCTGACTGGTTATTTTTATGGGTTTTATGTTTATTTTATGCTTGCTATCTCTTGAAATTCTCACAGAGTTGATCTATTCTTCCCCTAAGTGTCTTGAGCATTCTTATAACCATTATACCTTTGTATCTGATAGATTGCTTGCCTCCATTACATTTAGCTCTTTTCCTGGAGATTTCTCCTGTTCTCATTTGGGTCATGTTTCTCTGTCTCCTCATTTTGGCTGCCTCTCTGTGTTTGTTTCTGTCTTTTAGGTAGATCTGCTATGACTCCCAGTCTTGTTAGGGTGGCCCTATGTGATAGGTGGCCTGTGGAGCCCAGAAGCGCAGTCTCCCTGATCACCTGAGCTTAGTAGGACATCGGAAGTTGAGTTGGGTAGGGTGGGGCCTCTGAACCATTAGGTGGAGCTAGTGAAGTTCACTGGGCTAATGCTCCACAAGCCTCTGACCCTCCTATGGAATCCAAGGTGAATGCCTGGGAGTGAGAGTTTGTGTGCTGGCCCTTTAAGAGGGTGCCTGGGTTTCCAACAGCCTTCCCTCTCATCCAGACAGACCAAATGCCTGCTTTTTCATAGCCAGATGTTGTGTGGGCCCTTTTCCTAGCACGGGTGTTCTCCGTGGGGACCTCTGCAGCTGAGATCCCTTCCAATTCTCAACCACCACACATGGGTACGGAGTCACCCTGTGCACATCTCTGCCCCTCTCACCAGTCTCAGAGTGGCTTCTTATATCCTTAGTTATAGGACTTGTTCAGCTAGTCTTCAGATGGTTATCAAGGTTGATCATTCTATAATTCAGTTGTAATTTTTATGTGGTCATGGGAAGAGGTGAGTGCAGCTTCCACCTACTCCGCATCTTGACTGCACTCTGAAATGATCAGACCTCAGGCTCCTCTACAGGGCAGTTTTGTTCTAAGAGGGGTTTACCAGGAATGGGGGAGGTGTGGGTCCCCAAAGGCAGATAAGGAGCATTGCTAGATAAGGTGTGTTTGGGAGCTCAGGAGGGCGGCTTTCACACAGACAACATCAAAGAAAGGAGGTGCACCACTGAGAATGGTCTGTGGACCCTCATTTCCTTCCCCTCCTTTCCTCAACTTGGAAGGAGGGGGTGGGGCTGGAAATTCAGATTTATTGAGCCACCTATGTGCCTGGCATTTTGACACTTTTGATCCTTATAGCAGTTATTATTATTGATTTTAAAATAAGGAATACTAAGGAATGCAAAGATGAAACAAATTGTCTAAGAGTAAATTGCAAACCAGGACTTGTATTTTCTACTTCTGTGCTAACAAATTACCACAAGCTTGGTGGGTTAAACAGACATAAATTCACTACCCTAGTGATCTGGAGGCTCCGGGTAGAAGCTGTTTCCCGTCCTTGTCCAGTTTGTAGAGGCCATCTGCATCCCTTGGTTTTTGGCCTCCCTCCTCCATCTCAAAGCCAAGCAACACTGAGCCAGTCCTCACTCTGCCCTCTCTCTGGTTCCCCTTCCACATTCAGGGCCCTGGTGATTGCAGGGGCCCATTCGGATAATCCAGGATAACCATCTATGGAAAGGTAAGCTGATTAGCGGCCTGAATTCCATCTGCTGTCTTAATTCCTCTTTGCCATGTCACATAATATATGAACAGGTGCTAGGGATGAGGACTTGGACTTCTTTGAGGGGGTCATTATTCTGCCTACCATTGTACAGCCTCTGGCCCACGTGTAAAATATGGCAACATTAACCCAAATCTCAACATATTACAGTATCAATTCTAAATCCAAAACATTCATTCTTCTCCAAAGTCCCAAATTTCCAAACTACATTATTTAAATCAGGTAAAGATAAGGTTCTGAGTTTAATTCTTCCTGAGGCACAATTGTTATCCATCTATGAACCTGTGAAACTCAAGGAACAAGTTATCTCAAAGTTTAATGATGGGACAAGCATAGAATAACAGTTACAGCTATTCTTGTTCAAAAGAGAAAATGGAAGAAAAGAAAGAGTCATTGGTCCCAGGCAATTTCAAAGTCCACGGGCAAAGTCTGTTTTGGTTTCAGGGCCTTGGGAATAAACTCATGTGGCTTGTGGCTTCCTGTACTGCCACCAGACTCAGCCTGCTTTTTGCTGCTAGACCAATGTAGGCCCCTACACTGGCTCGACACTTTCTCAGCATTCTGCTGTAAGTAGAAATGTAACTTTGGGCCCCACGATGCAAGTAGGGAGACATTGAAGGCCAGAGTCCAAAATTTCCTCTTGAAATCTAGGGGAACATAGGTCCAGACAGACAAAATAACTTGTTGATGGGAGAAGGGCACACAGCAAGTTAGTGGAGAAAATGGTGAGAGGTTTGCCTCAAGAATCCCCTTACTATTAGTCTTCCAGTCTTTCTTCTTCTTTTTCTTTTTTTTAAAAATATATTTTATTGATTTTTTACAGAGAGGAAAGGAGAGGGATTGAGAGTCAGAAACATCGATGAGAGAGAAACATCGATCAGCTGCCTCCTGCACACCCCCCAATGGGGATGTGCCCGCAACCAAGGTACATGCCCTTGACCTGAATCGAACCTGGGACCCTTCAGTCTGCAGGCCGACGCTCTATCCACTGAGCCAAACGGGTTAGGGATCTTTTTCTTTTTTAATCCTCACCTGAGCATATTTTCCCATTGATTTTTAGAGTGGAAGAGAGAGGGAAAGACAGAGAGAAATGTGAGAAAAACACATCGATTAGTTGCCTCCTGCATGAGCCCTGACCAGGGCCCAGATCAGGAGGAGCCTGCAACCGAGGTATGTGTCCTTGACTGGAATTGAACCCAGGACCCTTTAGTCTACAGGCTGGGCTCTATATGCTGAGCCAAACCGGCTAGGGCTTTTCCTGTCTTTTTAGTCTAAACCAGTCTAAAAAGAAATAACCCCATTTCATGGGGACTTCAGTAATAATGAAACCATGCCAGACAATGGGTTAGCTCTGGGATTCAGATCCAAAGTATTGGAATTACTTGTTAGCTAGTATTTATTACTTGAAATTGCCTGGGACCAATGACTCTTTCTTTTCTTCCATTTTCTCTTTTGAACAAGAATAGCTGTAACTGTTATTCTATTCCTGTCCCATCATTAAACTTTGAGATAACTTGTTCCTTGAGTTTCACAGGTTCATAGATGGATAGCAATTATGCACTGGTAGACACATGAGATAGGATAATGGATAACTCGGATGAGATTCTGGCTTCCAGGAGGTTATATAGACTAGGAGAGAATGCAAAAAGACCCTTCATAGGCTCTGAACTCTGCTAATCTAATCATGGTCTTCTCTTTTTAAACCTTTTAAAGAAGGATTTTAGAACACAGTTCAGACTTCTTAGATAGATATGCAAGACTGATTTGCCCTCTACATACCTCTCCAACTTCAACTTCAACCTGAGGTATTACCTTGGTTTTATACCCTCCTTTCAATTCTGATGTATGGAACTTCTTTTGATCTAGTCCTTGTATAATGGGCAAAGAGAAACATTACACTTTATTCAATGGGTGGAGCTGTAAAATTTATGTAATACTAGAGGCCCAGTGCACAAAAATTTGTGCATTTGGGGGGGGGGGGGCTTCAGCCCGGCTTGTGCCCTCTCGAAGTCTAGGAACCCTTAGGGGATGTCCAACTAACAGCTTAGGCCCGCTCCCCAGGGGGACATCCTTAGCACTGCTGTGGAGGTGGGAGAGGCTCCTGCCACCGCCGCTGTGCTTGCCAGCCGTCAGCCTGGCTTATGGCTGAACAGTGCTCCTCCTGTGGGAGTGCACTGACCACCA
>PVJC01000641.1:28545-115589 GCA_004026665.1 Murina feae | reverse complement strand
TCTCTCTCTCTCTCTCTCTCTCTCTCTCTCTCTCTCTCTCTCTCTCTCTTTCTCTCTCTCTCACAAAATTTAAAATTATTGGATGGTATCCCCAAACACTACAGATTTCACATCTTGATTGGGCTAATTCTATTATCTGGCCTGCCAAAATGATTTCATCAATGAGCTTGCAATGCAGGAGCTCTTGTAATCAATTCTTTGAAACTTAATTAAGGACTCTGACTGTCTTTAAGGATCTGAATACTGAAACAAGGAAGGGCTCTGTGTAAAGGGAGGTTGTCAAAGCTCCTGACAAAAGGAAGCCCATATCTCTCATCATCTCTGCTAGTCTGGTTGCTTCGTTATTATTTTAAACTTAGCAGAGAGACTCTCTCCAGTCTTCAAGCAATAATTTTCTTCTTGGTTACTATCATCTATGACCCATGGTGGTAATGGTTTCAAAACTATTCAAAGGTTCCAGATTCATTCACAGACAGATGTGCCAGGCTAGACCATGGAAGTCAAATGTGTGGGTTAGAAACGTTAAGCTGGAATCCTTTCATCTCTCATGAGATTGTGTAGAGAGGGCCTGCCAAACACAGAAAAGAAAAATAAGTGAATAAGTAGGATGATATTATGGGAAGTGGGTTGAGGTTCCATGGTGATAGACTGGAAAAAAGAGGGGAACATTTATCAGGGCTGTGATTATAGACTACAAATGCTCCAACTAAGAAGTCTGATATAATTTTAAACAGTTTTACCATTCTTGATAGTAGACTTGCTAATTTAAATACATAGAAGTTGTTTAAAGAGAGTATAATCAAGATTTCCCACTGAAAATATTTACTATGGGATGTGTGGCATTAATTTGTTTCTATGGGGTTCACATAGGATTTAGACCTTCGCTTAACCATCTGACATTTGAATAAAGACATGTGGGAAAGTAAGTCCATACATGATATGGAGAGCCATTAAAGTATATGAAAATTAAGGCAAGGATAGAACAGAGGGATATATGGTTGGATTGAACTGGCCAATTCTAATACAAACTTGCTATAACACATGGGATAACTGAGGTTAGGGGAATGCAGCTACTGTCTTAAGAATATTAATGAGCTTTTGCCAATAATTTCAATTATTTAAGCCCAAATAAATCAAATATATGGTTTTCAAAGTTTCATAAAGGATTGGAATTATGAATATTAAAATGCAAAGTATGTTCAGAGAAAATAATAAATAATTATATTATAGAAATATGTGCTTAACCAACGTAACACACAGCATAATTCAAATGTAGACTTTTTATACAGCTAGTTTAATTAATTGCAATATTTCTCTTCGTGTTTCTCAGATTTTTCTTTATTTTTCAATTTGTAGTGAATGTGTTTTTCAAAGTCAGTTCCTCATTAACAATTGATGTAATCAATGACACTAGATTTAAATTATGAGTAAATTATTTGATAACAGTAAGAATTATGTAGATTTTAGATTTTTTTTTTTTTTAGAATCTAGTAGCTCTCCTCGTCATAAATGAACTTAAATAATTGATTGTATCATTACTTGACTAATTGGCCTCAAGCCCACTAGAATATAGGTTCTGTGGAGGTAGGAACAATGTCCCTCTTATTTTAAGCTTTGTCTTAGGACTTAGCATATTTTTGCCTTTACATGTTGTAGCAAATTATTATTAACAGGTGAATAAACAAAAAAATCCTCCTACATCAATCATTTCATCAGTGTCATAATTATCTGGAAGGCCATGATGATAAGGAGTGATAGCAAAGATTAAAAATATCAGGCAAAGGACCTTCTCTTTTGTATCATAACCAATACCAACCAAGAAATGTCTCCATATTTGTTGTAGAGGAGACTATCTAATCTCCATGTCACATTACTCTTACTAAAAGCTGAACTTTGGAGTCCATGATTGAGATGGTTTTCACATCAGGTACCCCAGAACTGTGTATACCCCAGTGATGTAAGTGCACATGTTTGGCGTACCTTGTAAAAAGTGCTTTCATTTCAAAGTAAGTTCATTAAGCAAAGAACATATATTTCTTATTTAATTGATTAAATATTATCCATCACCATATATCTCTCTCTATCTTTAATATGTATTCTACCCTCCACATGATCCAGGACAACATATTCTACTGGGAAAGACAGATCACCTGACTTCTTTCAGAAAATGATTGAGAGTGAAAAAAAGGGTGAATAAGAAGCCAGGAAAAATAAAATAAGAAGGGGATTTATTTATTTATTTACTTTTAGATATCAGATTAGGAAAATAAAATGCTAATTAAAGTAGATAAAGATCAAAAGGTCAAAGTGGAACCTAGGATTGACCCAGTCTTCTACTGACATATTTTTTAGTCTTAAACCAAATTTATATCATTTTCTTATAGTTTGGGACTTTGTAACTAATTTTTAAAAATAATATATTATTCTACTATAGTTTGATAGCTGTTTGCTTTGTTTTCCATACCAGTTTCCTATCCTGTTCTGGAATTCCTGCTGACATAAAAGCTTTTCATTCCTGACTATGCTTCAGTCTCTCCTTTTCCCTGCTATAAGTAGTATTATAGACTCTGCATTAATTTGGTATGTAACTTTGGTACCACATAAATATTATTAGATCTATGGTAGAGTAGAGGCACTTGTATAAAATTGGGGTTGTATATGGCTAAATGTTTATTATTGTCAACTGTTTCAATTATGTAAAAGCTTCCACGGTGTTCTATGATACTATTTTTAAAATATGATATCTGCTATGAGTTTTTAGAAATAAACTAAACTCAGCAAGTAAATCCATTAATAATTATAATATGTAAGATAAACCATGTGTTGTAGTCTAAGATATGGGACTTAGGGGGGGGAAAGGCAGTTAATTAAGAATGAGACAACATAAAGAGATAACTCAATATTTTTATTTAGCACAATATCACTCTTCATCTGTTTCTAGTATCCATGAAAATGATGTTTAAAATACTTTAAAAAACCTTAATATTTACCTTTAAGAAATACTCAAATATTTCCCGTTTTGTACTTCCTTTCTTGGATGGTCGGGGAATTGGGGAGAAAGTCCATTTACTTCTTTCCAGAGACTATAATTTTAAACTTCAATTAAAATGAAATGAGCAGCAGCACGATTATCACTACAGAGCAGGTTGTGGGTAGCAGCAATAGGCTTTCTTTCATTGCTATGGCAACTGGGCTGCATTGTCATAGCTACCTCAGCACTATGTGCAATTACCAGTGTGTGAGCTAAACTGACAATATGCAATCAATACTCAATAAGTTGCAAACCACAATTTGAGCCTAAAAGACAATCAAGTGAAAGAGAGGTTAATTTATTATTTTTTATGATTGTGTTCTGAGACAGACACTGGCTATTGTAGCCACTGAAAGGTTCTGCTGGAAGGAAAGGGAAACAGACCTATTTTCTACTATCTGGACTAAATAGTTCCACAATTCGAGAGAATGCACTTGAAATACTCAGGGCCACTGTTAGAATATGAAACAGAATAGAACACCGGAAATTAGTACAGAATAATATTGAATGTAAACTGTAATTGAAAAATTAAAAAAAAGAACATAATGGTGGTTGTGGTTGAGGACATATGAGAACCATAAGCCTTTTTTTATGAGGGAAATTAACCACATGGCAGCTTAGAACAAAGTCTCCTGAACTGTGGGGGTTGAGCGAATACAGCATGTGTACACAATGTTCTCTAGTTATCATCTTCACCACCACCAAGCTGCAACCAAATAAAAGTGTCTCATGCAGACATCAATTTAAGTTGGGGATGCATGAACAGCAAGCATAAAGAGGACCCGATGCCTCCACATTCTTCATTCAGTCTTGTCCTTGTTCTCAACTTTAAAGGGTGGCTCTCAAACTTTTGTGTAGATGATAAGTACCCGAGGGCTTGTTAAAATACAAGTTGCTAGGCCCTTCTATGAGAGTTGCTGGCTCAGTAGGTCTAAGATGGGACCCAAGAATTTCCTAATGATGTTGGTTCCAGGACCACACGTTGAGAATCACCGCCTAACACTGAGCTCAGCAGTGGTATCATTGCTTATAAAACCTTCATCATCTTCTTCATCATTTCTATCCAACTAAGGTAATGATGCAACTCAAATCTATATGTTTTGTAAGAGACAGGAAAAGGCAGTAAAGGAGTTGTTTTAACTCTGAGCTGGTCTATCATCTTGGTCCAGGGTTACATCCCTAGTCCTATGATGGTCCAGAAAAGAAATTTTTTTTTTATCCTTTTGTATATGCCTTGTTTAGAAACTTGAGCTACCGTAAACATCTCTGAAGATAAGCAAGGAAAAACAGCATCAGGTTTGCCTGCATAAAACATATTGAAATTATAGAGAAAAAGCATCCTTTCAGTATGAGGTCAGACCTGAGAACTACAAAGTACCATTGGCAGAGGACAGAAGAAAAGGAAGTGGCAGAATGGCCTCTTCACCTGCTAACCCTTACCATGGGCCTCATTTGGGAGGTAGCTGCTGAGAGAAAGTCTTCCTTTTTGGAGAAAGCAGAAAAAAAAAAAAAGCCAGAACACTGGTGTTGGAAGAGCCCTTCAGTGAGGAAAATGCTGAGTGGTCGGAAATCTGTGAAGCAGTTGGGCCTGGGCAGAGATTAATGATTCTGCAGAAAGCTGCTGACTTAATGACATTCACAGCGCAGAATAAAGTCATTTTATCTCTTGGTTGCCAGTGTGTGATGTGGAACTGAAGTCAAAACATGCATGTTTGGAGAGATAGACAGACACTTGAAAGTCGGCATACTCTAACAGATCATGCTTTTTTATGGTTTTCCTTGTATCTTTAATGTATCTCAAAGGATGGATTCTGACAGCCTTTTTTCTTTTTTCTTTTTAAATCCTCACTTAAGGATATGTTTTTTATTTATTTTAAAAAGAGGAAGGGGGAAAGATGGAGAGAGAGAGAGAGAGAGAGAGAGAGAGAGAGAGAGAGAGAGAGAGAGAGAGAGAGAGAGAGAGATTAGTTGCCTCCCATATGTGCCCAGCCAGGGACCAAACCCACAATCTAGTTATGTGCCCTGATCAGGAATCAAACTCGACACCTTTTGATGTATGAAACGACACCTTTTGATGTATGAAACGCTGCTCCAACCAACTGAGCCCTACCCAGCCAGGGCTGGACACCTCTTTTTAAATCAGGTTTAATCTATTCAGATTTATTCCCAATCTGACACATGGAGAAAATCATGAATGTACTTCAAATAATAGCAATAAATTAGTAGCAAAAGCTACAATTCGGTCAAATGGCTAGACAACAATTTTATGAAAGTAAGGGTTGTTTTTCTCTTCCTTTCAAACAATGCCTGTTCTTTTCTTTAAACTGAAAATGATAAAAAATATAATGATCCCAAATTGTCATCCTTTATTTTATCTTTTATTATGATCTTCCTCTATGTTTAAATTCAATTCAACCCTGACATTCTTAAGAAGTCAAGAATAACAATAATATAAAGCCACTTTACCACAAACTGGAAAGCAAACAGCTAACTATAATATTTTCCTCTCATTTTTATTGTTACAATTTGGCCATTTAAGGTCCCAGTGTCTTTTTCCAGAATTCACCTACTCCTCAAATGCTATAAAGTCAATTTTCAAATGTAAATGAATCCTAAAACAAAAACATCTGCACCTAGGAGAGTCACCCCCACCCCCGCTCTCCCCAAAACAATTTGCTCATAGATTAAGTTTGAATAATCCTTCTGAAACCCTAGATTGCAGCATTGGGTACTCAGACTGTTTTAGAAAGTATTTTCTTAAAAAAAAATCCATCTTAATTAAAACGAATTTTTGCATTTTATGACACAAAAACTTATCAAAGCATCTTAACTGTGAAACTATCAAACTAAATAAATATCCCCAGCATTCCCCACATTGAAAGTGAATATTTATTTTCTCTGAGGGCTGATAAAAGTTCTGATGGCACATTTTCTAATTTTAAAACCATTTTCATTTCACACTTCTGCAAAACTTGAAGTCAGGAGTGAGCGGGTGAGTCTGTTTGAAGTGCAATTCACACTTTGCATTCTCTTCCCCCAACAGCTCATACATATTTATAATACCACCCCAGACTTCAGGTTTTAAACATGCCAAAGAAAGGACTATTTTAGAGGATAATAAATAAGTGCACAGTAGTTATGTAGCACTTTATGTCCAAATTATCCACCCTGTTTATATATTTTAACTCACAATTTCCAAAGATAACATAAAGCTAAGTCATCCTCATCACCAACTTGTTCTAAAAAAATCTTAGCAAACCATTTTTCTCTAGAGCTATTTCAACAGGAACTTTCCTTTGTCCAGGTCCATAATATCTCCTATTTCATTTAATGATCCATTCATTCATTTATCAGTCAGTCCATCCATCCACCTATCCACCCAACAATGCATCCATCATTCAGTCATCAAACACCATTGCAGGGATCCTGTGAGGAAGCCAATGATAGGCCAGAGGAGTACAAAGAGAGAATGCCACGCCTAACAAAGGTGGGAGATGCAGGTAAGTAAACCAGTTATTTTATCAATATAATAAGAGCCACAATTGATAAGTAGATGAAATAATGAAGAAGCAAAGATTTAGCTTTTCCTAGATAGGTTTTCTTATCATTTGCAACAGCATGGATAGAACTGGAAAGCATTATGCTAAGAGAAATAAGCCAGTCAGAGAAAGATAAATATCATATGATCTCACTCATTTGTGGAATATAATGAACAACATAAACTGAAGAACAAAAACAGATCTAGAGACAGAGAAGCATCGATCAGACCATCAAACCTTGGAGGGAAGGTGGGGGTAAGGGGGAAAGACCAACCAAAGGACATGTATGCATGCATATAAGCCTAAATAATGGGCACCACACAAGGGGGGTGAGGGCATTAGTGGGGAGGGGAGGTTAGGGGGGCAATGCGGGGATAAGGACACATATGTAATACCTTAATCAATAAAGAAAAAAATTATTAACATAATTGCTTAAAAATAAAATAAATAAATAAAAGGCATTATGAAAGCAGTGGCATTTTAATTGACTATCAAAAAGATATAGATGAAGTTCACTAGGTTAATGGGGAAGGATAAGCAATGCAGACACAAGAAACATCATGGGCAAAGCATCAGAGGACTAGAGGAACACAGCATATTCCAAAACAGCTGTAACACAGAACAGCTGGAGTGCTGGTTGCAGGTGGCAAAGTGCTGGCACTTGAGAGTGAAATAATAAACAAAGGATAAAGTGGAAAGAGCCTGATACACCACACTTAGGAGTCTAGATTTTAACGTGTAACTAAGGCATCACCAACTCAACACCATGGGCTAGGAGTTTCCTGTGGGAAAACTAGAGTGTGTGACTCACGTTAAGGCATTCTAATTCCATTTATTTAAAACACTACAGGCCCAGTGCACAAATTGTTGTGCACTCAGGGGGGCGGTCCCTCAGCCTGGCCTGTGCCCTCTTGCAGTCTGGGACCCCTCAGAGGATGTCCACTTGCTGGCTTAGGCTCACTCCCTGGGGGATCGAGCCTAAGCTGGCAGTCAGACATCCCTCTGGCAGCTCTGGAGTCCTCGGGGGATGTCTACTTGTCAGCAGAAAGCAGGCCTAAGCTGCAGTTAGACATCCTTAGCGCTACTGAGGAGGTGGGAGAGGCTCCCACCATCACCACTGTACTGGCAGCCATCAGCCTGACTTGTGGTTGAGCAGAGCTCCCCCTGCAGGAGTGCACTGACCACCAGGGAGCAGCTCCTGCTTTGAGCATCTTCCCCTTAGTAGTCAATGTGTATCATAGTGACCAGTCATTCTTAGTCATTCTGCTGTTAGGGTCAGTCTGCATACTACCCTTTTATTATATAGGATAGAGGCCTGGTGCATGGGTAAGGCTTGCTAGTTTGTCCTGAAGTGTGTCCCTGATCAGGGTGAGGTTCCTGCTGGGGTGCCTGGCCAGCCTGGGTGAGGGGTTGAGGGCCATTTTCAGACTGGCCACACTCCCTTCAGGGTGGGGGTCCCTGCTGGGGTGCCCGGCCAGCTTGGGTGAGGGGCTGAGGGCCATTTTCAGGCTGGCCACATCCCCTTCAGGGTGTGTGGGGGGTCCTGCTGGGGTGCCTGTCCTGCCTGGGTAAGTGGATGAGGGCTATTTTCAGGCTGGTTAGGGCCCCCAGCAACCCAAGCTCCCAGTGAGGCTGGCTGGAAGCAGGTATCTGGGATTTATTTATCTTCTATAATTGAAATTTTGTTGCCTTGAGCAGAGGCCACAGATGGCCATGACAGGTGGGGAGCTTGGCTTCCTTCATTGCCAGGGCAGCCAAGCCTCCTGCTTGCTCCAGCTCCAAGGCTGCCAGCCTCAATCTTGGTTGGGTTAATTTGCATATAGTCACTCTGATTGGCTTGTGGGCATGGTTTGGGGTGTAGCGGAGTGACACCAATTTGCATGTTTTTCTTTTATTAGTCTAGATAACACATTCTCAGGAAACACACTTTCAGGTTCAGATTCAGTACCTCTTCCTGATTCCTAAAGCTAATTGGAAACCATGGGGAAAAAATTATGGGAGTCATATCAGATATGCATTTAGCTGGAAGGAAGACAGATTTAGTGGAGTGAGGCAGAAGGCAAAGTACCAGTTAAGAACTGATTTAACAGTCTAGTTCCTGCTAATATTGCTCATTAGTTCATCCATTCCTTCAATTGATAGTCTGAGTGCTTAGGATGTGCAAAGCCCAAGCTAACCCCACAATTAGATAAGGTCATTTTCTTCATGGAAAGTCTACTGGGTTGCCTTCTCTTTGGTTGCTCTTGCTTTTGTCTTTCTTTACTTGGTAAAGATTTGTAGGGGTTAAAATTATTAGATTTTATTTTTCCTTAGTACTCCTAAAACTCAGCTTTACCAAGTAATAGGCCAGTCTTCTGAAATAACAACTCTTTCTTGGGCTGTATCCCTTCTTAGGAGACAGGATTTATCAAATATCATGGTTCTGGGATGTTTCTACCCAAGTAGTCTAAATCAGTTAGAAAATCATATCTTCTTTGGTCTTCACTGGAATCAAACAATATAGACACACATGTAACATAAAATAATACCCTGTTTCCCCAAAAATAAGACAGTGTCTTATATTAATTTTTGCTCCCAAAGATACACTAGGTTTTATTTTCAGGGGATGTCTTATTTTTCCATGAAGAAGAATACGGTACACATTTATTGTTGAACAACAACAACAGCAAAAAATGAAATTTATTACCTGTGTGTCCACACAATGTGCCTGACTCCTGCCCCGCGCGACTCACTGTCTAATTGTGAGTCAGCCAGACTTCGTCAGGGCAGAGTGAGCAGCAGGCGGCAGCTTGTCCTGGCGGTGGCATGGGCTCTCTGATTAAAAGAGACCTCACTTAAATGCATGCATAAAACTCATTTGGTTGATCTATTATGCTGCCCCCCCAACCTTCCCTGTCCTTGTTACTGTAATTTGACAGTATGTTTGATGCTGCTCTGCCTTTGTATCTATTTTTGTTCACCAGTTTATAATGGTTATTATTATCCATAGATGAGTGAGAACATGTGGTATTTTTCTTTCATTGACTGGTTTATTTCACTTAGCATTATGTTCTCCAGTTCCATCCATGCTGCTGCAACTCCTTCCTTTTTACAGCAGCATAGTATTCCATTGGACACAAAACACTGGGGGGTAGGGGAAGCTGGGAAGGACAGGGGGGAAATAAATAGTTATATGTATTAATCTTTGTAATACTTTTTGCAATAAAAAATAAAAATAAATTTAAAAAAAACTACCAGCACAGCCAGGATTTTTATATTTGTTTAATTAATGAATTTAATTATGCATTGATCAAACAAAGAGGTGACTAGAAAAAAAAAAGAGACCTCGCACTTCCTGTCTGCTCTGGCTATGCTGCGGCCAACAGTGAGCTGCGCGGCGTCGCCCACTGCTACGGCCCAGAGTCCAGAGTTACGGTAGATCCAGGGGGCTTTATTGTCGGGGAGGCATTATGTTCGGGGGAGGCCTTATTATCAGAGAGGTCTTATTTTCTGGGGGATGCCTTATATTTCAGGGTGAGGCAAAACTGTAAGTAGGTCTTATTTTGGGGGGATGTCTTACTTTCAGGAAAACATGGTATATACCATTTCTTCCTTCCTTTGCTGATTGCACTTCCCTTTTACTCCCATAAGGCTTTTTATTGAATGATGTTTGAATGTCATACTTTCCAAGAAACCTGACTACCAGTTCCTGTTTCTTGGCTCAGAATAAAGAATCCCTTAGTCAAAAAAGAATTTAATAAATATGCTGGGATAATTTTTCTCATGCATGGGCAAATTAAATTTGGTAAACTTTTTAAAGACAGACAGAACCTCTTTTTAAAAAACACACTTTTATTCATTTCAGAGAGGAAGGAAGTGAGAGGGAGAGATAGAAACATCAATGATGAAAGAGAATCATTAATCAGCTGCCTCCTCCATGCCCCACAGTGGGGATTAAGCCCATAACCCAGGCATGTGCCCTGACTGAGAATTGAACCGTGACCTCCTAGTTCATAGGTCGACGCTCAATCACTGAGCCATGACTGCTGGGCGAACAAACCTCTTTTACGTACAATCATAAGTTTTCGTAGAGCGCTACTCCAATAACATGCATGCTCTGTGCATGCCACAAATGTATGCTGACTGTATCACAACTTACAGCATTGTTTTGTAACTTAGCCAGGAAACAGAGAAGTGCTGTGATTTAAACAACATGCCATCCCACTTCCTCACTGCCAGCAACACAACCCAGAAGCCAAAACTCTGGGCTTGGGAATCAGATGGCTGAAAAAATCCTGGACTCTGTTATAAGTAGCACTAACTCTTTCCCAATCTGAAGTAGCCTACACTCTTCAAGTTCGCAAGGCAAGCACCAGCTTGATGCAGTATCATGTAGCCCTCCCAGTGTTCCCCTGTTGGAGGGATGATTTTCTTTCTTTAAGTGAGAAAGTGCACATATTTAACACTTGCTTAAAAATACAATTTAAAAATAATATGTTTTATTAATTTATTATAAAAGAGGATTCAATAGAACTTACTATTTATACTTATATTCAACAGAATACACAGCATATACAATGGATTCTTTACAAGTTTATGAATTCCATTAAAAAAAAGTGGTGATGAGATCTGATCAAGAACAGCTCCAGGTGAATTCTCAGTCTTCAGTTTTATATCCTACACTAGCCATGTTGCACCCACTTCAGGCTATGATTTCCTTACTTAGCTTTTTTTCTTTATTTTTTTAAGCTGAATTCTAAGTTATTTTACCTATACTGGTACACTATCTAAAAATTGATTCCCTTTCCCTTCCTTATTCCACATCTCCTTACGGCTTCCCTTCCTCTTTCCAAATCTTGGAAGCCAGATTAATAAGTGTATCATTCCTTTTAAGTATATATATATACTCTGAATGGCCAGATTATTATGACCACCTGATGTTTGTAAGCAAATTAGCTATAATTTCACACTGAACTTGCTAGAGGGCCAGACCATTTTAAATAGGGAAGCAGGTTGTTTACCACAACAGTAGCAGTGATTTTTTTCCTAAAGATAAAACGTCTCCAATTCTCACAGGAACACAAGGATTGGACAGTTAAGCATTGCAAAAAAATCATGTGGTCCAGTGAATTGCGTTTCCAGATGTGGTCCAATTAATCACATTTCCAGTTGCAATATGCAGATGGCAGATTGAGAATTTGGTGGAAACAGCATGAAAACATGCACCCCATGCATGAGTACAACCCTTCAAGCTGGTGGAGACAGTGTTATGGTTTGGGGTATGTTTCCTGGAATGATTTGAGCCCTTTAATTTGTGTGTAACTACGTCTGAATAACACACATACCTAAGTACCATTCTGATCAAGTTCATCCTGTCATGTTGATGGCGTATCCCAATGGAGATGGCTTTTTCCAACAAGAAAATGTGTCATGCCATGGTGCTCGTATTGTGCAGGAGTGGTTTCAAGAACATGAGGGAGACTTTACCTTGCTTAGGTGGCACCCACAATCACCAGATCTCAATCCAACTGAGCATTTGTGGGACGAAGTTAAGAGCCATCAGGCAGCTGGTTCCACAACCATCAAATCTCACAGAACTAGACAGTGCTATTCATCAGGCATGGTGTCAGATTCCTCACATCACCTTTCAACATCTCGTGAAGCCAATGCTAAGAAGAATCACCATAGTATTGAAGGCAAAAAGTGGCCCAACAAAGTACAGATGGGGTGGTCATAATGATATGGCTATTCAGTGTGTGTGTGTGTGTGTGTGTGTGTGTGTATTTCAGAGAAGAATAGGGCGGGAGAGACATCAGTGATGAGTGAGAACTACTGATTGGCTGCCTCTTGCATGCCTCCCCTCCCCACTACTGGGGACTGAGCTGTAATCCATGCACGTGTACTGACAGGGAATCCAACTGTGACCTCCTGGTTCAGAGGTCTATACTGAACCACTGAGCCACACTGGCTGGGAAACTTGTATCATTCTTCCTTTTCTCCATTATTATCTAGTTTCCTCACTTCACAATATATTGTAAAAATCCTTATAAGTCCAGTGCTTTAGATCAAGATAGATCAAGTTCAGACCATAACAGTTACTGAGAAGAATTTATTGTAATTTACTAAAAATTTCCATTTCCTTATTTATGAACATATCCTTAACATTTCCGCATAAAAAATGCTGCAATAAAATCCTTGCCTATATATAATTAGGTACTGGTATTTTTGTTTTTCTGAGATAGACTCATAATTAGGATTCCTGAGTCAAAGGGTATAGGTATTTTAATATCAGTAGAAATTGCCATGTAAAAGTTGATCTTTATTTGAAAAAACTGCAACCAGTAAAAATTGTTATGCATCTCAAACAGCAGTAGGAGTTAGAATATGTTTAAATTAGTAACAATTGGATAAATATAAAGTGATATCTCATTGTTGCTTAAATTTATAATTCTTTGATCACTGAGGAGATCAGGCATTGTTTTTCTACGTGTAAAGGCCATCCAGTATTTTCTTCTGTGAATTGTTTATTCCTATTCAGCCCCCATCTTCCCATTAGTTTGTGTTCTTTAGTTATGAATTTGCAAAAATTCCACATATAATTTATCCTCATTTGTTTACAGGAGGCATTGCTAGTCACTTATCCGGAACCAATAATGCCTTTCTTCCCATAAGAAAACTCTAATGTTAAGATTGGCAATATGCACAGATTAGAGAAACAAAAACAACAAAACCAATTGCAATAACCAGTCTCCCCTTTAGCTTGGATAGACACAGTTACGGTGAAAGAAATATAACTGGATGTTGCAGGTGAGACTTCTGGGCAATTTCCTTTAAAAGAGGCAAACTTAGCTGGTGTGTACTTTTTGCTTTCATCCTTCCTACTTTTTTCCTTCTTGGAAGTTGGACCTAATACTGAGGAGGAACAGCCTGTTAGTGAACATGAAGTGACGAATGGAAGCATGAAAGTCCATGGTCAGAATGGTCACTCTGTGATGACTGCAAGGACTTGGTATATGAGCTCCCAATTGCTTAGCTTTTGACTTTTTATTAGAGGAAAACAATTAAGACACCTAACATGCTCAAGGCAGTTATCTGGGTTCTCAGTTACAACTGCTTTCAATCCTAATGGGCATACTATATTACAGCATTTCCCAAATACTGCATAATTTAATCACAAAAATATTTCTGAAAAACTTGTATATGTTGACTATTTCCTTTTCCTGTTATAGCATTTAGATTCCTATTTTTGTTATAAATGCCCAACCAATGACTAGGTGGTACATACAGTACACATTTTCTTCTAATATTTTTAGTACTTTTTTTTTTTTTTACTTTTAAGTCTTTAGTTTATTTGAAATTCGTTTTTGTTTATGAAGAAAGATAGATAACCAACATTATTTTCTTCCATATGAGTGGTAGTTTGTTCCTTCCACCATTTTTCCAAGAAATGCTTTCCATCTCGCCACTAAATTATTATAAGAGCTTTGCAAACAATTAGATTACATTCTGGGGACTACTTCTGGACTACTTTTCTCTTTCTTTAATCTATATGTCTACTTCTATGCCAAACATACATTTTAAAAAATATTTTTATAGATTTTTAGAGAGAGAAGAAGGGAACGAGAGAGAGAGAGAGAGAGAGAGAGAGAGAAGTCATCAATCTGCTGCCTCCTGCAAGCCTGAAACTGGGGACTGAGATTGCAACACTGAGCATGTGCCCTTACCGTGAATTGAACCAGTAACTTTTTGGTTAATGGGTCAATGCTCAATCACTTATCCAACCAGGCTGGGCCAGACATACATTTTTTTATTACAATGGTTTTAGATTGAAATTATACAGTGTAACAATCCTTTCTTCAAATCTCCTGTCTTATTTTTCATTTGGCTATACTTAGACATTCATTCTTTCACACCAAGTTTAAGATCACTTTGGGCCATTAAAAGAAAGTTACCTGCAGAAGATTTTACTTGAAGTCACAATGGTGCATCACTTTGGTATTATATCATTCCACTCCAGGCCATAGTCTGTCTTTTATTTGGCCAGATATAGTTTATTTATGTTTATAGTTTAAAATATATACATGGGTTTTTACATCTTGTTAAATACACTGAGTGGCCAGATTGTTACGACCACCTGATGTTTGTAGGCAAATTAGCTATAATTTCTCACTGAAGTTGCTAGAGGGCCAGACCATTATAAATAGGGAAGCAGGTTGTTTACCACAACAGTAGAAGTGTGTTTTTTTCTGAAGATATGGGTAAGCAACATGATTTAACAGCCTTTGAACGTGATATATATGTGTATGTGTGTGTGTGTATATATATTTAATTAAATTTTCTGATTTTAGAGAGGAAGGGGGAGGAGAAAAAGAGAGATATTTAATTTGTTGTTCCACTTGTTCAAACATTCATTGGTTGTCTCTTTTTTTAAAAAAAAATATTTTTATTGATTTCAGAAAGGGAGAGGGAGAGAGATAGAAATATCAATGATGAGAGAGAATGCTTGATCAGCTGCCTCCTGCATGCCCCCCACTGAGGATAGAGCCCACAACCCAGCATGTGCCTCTGACCAGAATAAAAACTGGGACCCTTCAGTCCACAGCTCGATGCCCTATCCACTGAGCCAAACTGGCTAGGACCTTTGGTTGCTTCTTGTATGTATCCTGAAGGGATAAAAACTGCAACCTTGGTGCTTTGGGATGATGCTCTAAGTGTCTGATCTACCAGAAAGTGTTATTCCTAGGCTATTTTAGAGTTTTGTTACTTATTGTCAATTATTCTCATCTAGTTATGCCAGACTTGGAAAGAAAATATCATTGTTTTCTTTCTTTTCTCTCTGGCTCCTTCCTCTGAAAATGGGCACATATAATTCAGATACAAGAATATCTCTCATGGCTATAATTTTATTTTCATACATTTCAACAACAACCAAAAAAAAATAAGTGAGATAGGAAAGCAAAAGGATGACACGTGAACACCACACCCACTCTTGATCAGCCATGAATTTAAAAGCATTGTCTACAGTTAAATGTAGGATGAATCCCCTCCCTCATATTCTATAGGATGATATCATTATGCATGGTCTTTTAATAATTATTGTGGAACTGACAGTGGCCCATGTATGGCCATATCCTTCAGTGAATTTGGTTTTGGCAAGTACAAGAGAATGTAATAAGACTCCCAAGAGAAGTGAAGAAGCTAGAATGATTTCAGGGCCCTCATACCAACTACTTTATATACAAGTACTGCTGCAATGACTCCTTGTGACTTCACTTCAAAATCCAATCCTCCCCTACCTCATCTATATTACAAAAACGAGAGAGAATTTTGGGTGCACCACCTCAAGGAAGAGAGAAGAGCAAAGGTACTTTGCATTTCCCTCTACCCACCCTTTCTTCAATGAAGAGCAATATAAAGAGCTTGTGTAAAGGTTTAATTAAGGTCAGAATTAAAATACAGATCCTGCTTCTGTGCCTGGGGGAAGCCAGTACATGTTTTTTGAGGTAATTTTAAGGGCAGAATGGAACCCTGTACAGTGGGTTTTCTTACTAATTGGGCCCTAAGTGAGGAGTCTATGTGTTTTAACTTCTCCTGAAATGGTTATTTGCATTCCCTTCCTCCTCAGAAACATGCTTTAACAAAGAAATTATCTTGCCATTGAAAAAGTATTATTTTGAGATGTGACAATCCTTTTAGATGTGACAAGTGATACAGAGAGCCACCAATTAGTACCCCAAACTCAAAAGGTTGGGTTCATTTGTGCATCAAGAAAGAATAACCTTTGCTTGGAATTCCAAGTAACTCAAATTCCTAAAGGGATTGTGTCATATTGAACACAGGTTCTTTAGGATATTTGGTATGATTAAAACAGATTCTTAAAATATAGAAACAAATGTGAAAAGATAGGGTAAATCTAGAATGGGAAAAGGCAGTCAATTCTAAATGGACTTTTTGCTGAACACCTTCCTTCCCTCCCTCCAATGCAGGTAGAATAGTCTCTCTGTACCTTTGTCCAAGATATTCAGTGATGGATATTAATTTTCCATCCAAGTCTATCCTTTATGGGTAGGCTTCAATTTAAACACACCCATAAATACCTGCCCCAGTTTTCAGATATCTGATTCTTTTTTGTATAGCCATAATACTTCTTATGAATAGTATCCATTTGACATAAATATGAAGGCATTAATGGCTACTATACTTGGGTTTCTAGAATCATAAGGAAATTAGGAGATCAACTCCAATACCTCATTTTGCAAGTGAAAAACCCTACTTCTTAGAGATGTTAAAATTTTGTCTAAGTCATACTAAAACCTTTTCACTGGATATTTCTTCTCCCCAGCTATACCACAGATGCCCAGAATACAGAATAAAGGTCTTACATTTACGTGTATCCCTCCTTGTTTGTCCCAGCTCAACTTTTCCATATTAGATGCTCAATAAATAAGTGCCAACCAAAGGATTAACATTAAACTTTAACTTGACACAAATGCAACCAAAATATGTACTATAAAATGTGCTGTGCTAAGTGAGGAAGATTATTTTCTCAAGGAGCTTAAAACCTTGCATTATAGAAATGATAGGCCAGCTTATGCTCATTCCAATTGGAGTCATATGATCTTCTATACATTTAGGCTTGGTGTCTATTGGTTGTTAAGCTAGTTCTAACCAAAGAAGGACATAATCTTAAAACTCAAACTCATCTGTTCATGAGACTGTAATTACTACATTTTAGAATGCTTTGGGATCCACTTCTGGTATGTTGTTCCTATCTCTGTTTCCTTACTTGAACCTTAGGTTTCCTTCTGAGACTAGAGCCTTCCATGGATTCCACAATGATACAATGAAGCCCTAACTTATTTATTTATTTATTTATTTATTTATTTATTTATTTATTTGCCAACTATGGAATATCAAGATTTAAGGAACCAAAGTACTCAAGAAACTATGAAAGAGAGACATTTATCCCTCCAAATGTAATTTAATCAGAGAGCACAAATGCCAATGAGGGAGAGAGATGTTGCTTAGTGATGATTGCCGTTTCTATATAGAGTCCACTTGGTTCATTAAAAGCAAAGTCTTCAAGGGAAAGTAGAACCAATAGCAGAAGCCAATTTCAATTAAAATGGAAATTATGGTGCAGCCAGCTTGGCTCAGTGGTTGAGCATCGACCTATGAACCAGGAGGTCATGGTTCAATTCCCAGGTAAGGTACATGCCCAGGTTGTGGGCTCGATCAGTATGGGGCATGCAGGAGGCAGACAATCAATTATTCTCTCTCATCATTGAATATATATATATATATATATATATATATATATATATATATATATCCTTCCCACTCTGAAATAAATAAAAATACATATTAAAATAAAATATATAAATTACATTGGAAAGAATGTAGGAGATCAGTGTACAATAGAGGATGGATTCCAAAGGGCACAGGGGAAAGAGTTAGTGACTAGGAGTCTTGAGTAAGGGAAGGTAGAAAAATGAATTGGACAGGAATGAAAACCCAGAAAGAGAAACAAAGTGGAGAATTACTTAGAGACATAAAACAAAGCCTTTATAGTAATTGCAGGAGAGAGCAAACCCCCCACAATTTCCTGTTTCAATTGGGTTGAACCAAAAAGAGGTTATTTTTTTGTGAGATAGGCACTACTTCCTTTGGAGTGAAAGTGCAACATAGTTAGAATTAATACAAGCACAAATCATGGCCCTGAGGACCAAGAGAGAGATCAGGTCTTAGTGAACATATGTAACTAATTTCAGTTTTCGTCTGTAAATAAATGATACCAAGATGAAGAAGATGTCAGATATAATGAGAAAGTCCAGCCAATGCTTCACTTTTAATTCCAGCTTATTTAGAATAACCAACTTTTGCTGGATATAGGTGCCTCTTGTCATTTTGTGTTACTTCCTAACATAGAAATCCAGTCAAGATAAACTAACAAGCTCAAAAAAATTCCAAGTACTTTCTCTAAGGTGCCCCTCTGATTACATTTCTACTCATTACCATATTAATTGTGCTTTCATTAACCTTCCTATAACATAAGCTTTGGGTATATAATTTCTTATTTCCATGTCTTTAAGATGAATGGATATACTAGTAGCTTTCTTGTTTAATATTCCAGTATACAGTCCTGGCATATAGTAAGAACTCAGTAAATATCTGATTAATAGAAAATTGATCATAGTAGATAATCTCAATTTTCACCCCAAAAGACTATCATTATCATCATCAGCATTATCATCATCAACCTCATCATCATCAAATATAGAGAAAAATATTTTATAGTAAACTATAACCTAAGTCAAATAATAGAGTATAAATCAACATATTTTGAAGGATAATTTGGTATGGGCTGGGAGGGAGCATCTGTAGACTAGTTTAAGAGGCCATTATTGAGGGATAAGTGAATCAACTACCATCCAAACAAGCAAACAATCCACCAATCAGCCAACCAATAAGCATTTATTTATCCAATCTACATACTGTGTTCAATATTATATTGCAAGGACATCACATAATCTGGAGAAGTGCTCATTTTAACTTTAGGATTTTTTACTCTAATAAAGGAAGCAAAATAATATAATTAAAGGCATTGAAAAATATGACACAGTATAGGTTTAGGCATTATACTGTATGACAAATTGCAAGTAAAGAAACATGAGTGATGGTTTCTTTGGCCAGGAAAACCTGAAGGTGACTTTTGAAGGACATGCTGCATTTGCTAAGGTAAAAAAATAAAGCAAAAGGCATTATAAGTTTCAGGAAGAAAACACAAGTGAGCAAGCATGACAGAACAGTAGAACAACAAAGATACTAAACTAGTTGGAATAGAGGGAAGAAATGGAAAGTAATATTAGCTTGTGAAGTGAGAGAGTATTCAAAGATAATCAGGATATCAGGAAGAAGAACTTAGATTTATCATGATAGAAAAAATGAACACCTTAAATATTCAATGCCACTATAAATTTATTCTAAAGTCAACATGTTATTGAAATATGTAAGCAGAGTTTTTGATATTTGACATAGAAGATCCTAAATTATTGAGTTTATTATGGTGTAAGAAATTCTCTCTCCTTTATATTATCCATTTTATCCACTAAGATCTGACATATGGATGTCAAACTATCTTCCTCTAAAAACTAAACTTATGGTAAACATGCTTATGCAACAGTGGCTTGGTTAAGAAGATGACAAAAAGCCACTTTATGACCCAAGAAAAACATTTGTTATCTTTTGGTTGAAAGAGGTGCAAGAGCACCAGAGGCAAATTCCCTGTGATAACTCTATCCTGTTCTACCTCCTGCAATAGACTCCTCTTTTCTCCAACATGGGGGTTAATGCAGAGTGGCACAGTGTATGGGTGTGGCATGCTGAGGATAGGATTGAGGAAAGCTCAATAAGATGGTAAGATAGGGAAGGTGACTCTCAAGGCTTAGCTTAAGAACATTGGGCACTCTTACTTCTATTGTCACTGTTTTTGCTTCAGATCAAATAGTTAAGTCATGAGCTGGCTTTCCATCTCTTTTCTTTGAGAAAGATGAAAGCAAAGAAGAATCCTTATCTAATAAAAGAGTAATATGCAAATTAGGCATCACTCTGTCACAAAGATGGCTTCCCCCATAGCCACAAGATGGTGGCACCCAGTCTGGCTCAGCCCCATGACTAAAGTGGTCAGGCCTGTTAGCCAGGCAGGTGGTGGTGATGGGGCAGTGGGCTCCGCAGAGCCAGCAATTGAAGAGACAGGGGTGGAGCCTGCAATCACAGGGGTCTGGGCACTGGTAGAGCCAGCAAAGCAGGGGTATGGGGGTCCCTTTTCCAGGCCTGCAGTCATGGCCAGAGGCTGCAGTGAGGCAGGGGTTGAGCCCACAATCTCAGGGCCTGGGCAGGGGCAGAGCCAGTGATCAGAGTGTTCTTCTCACTTTGATGTTTCTCTCTGTTTTTCCCTTCTCTTCCACATTGTCTAAAATCAATGGAAAAATATCCTCAGGTGAAGAAAAAAGAAAGAAAGAAATGTCATATTCTATGAAAGACACATCTTGAATATGCCTAAAGAAAGTTGTCATTTCTTCATGGTGAAGGGATTGGAGTCCGTTATTGATGAAAACACCTTGGTGGCTGTGGTGACTGGCAGTGGCTGCAGCAACGGGGTGATGGGGCTGGTGGCTTCCCCTGATTAGCCTGGTTGCCTCCCACAAAGGGAGGCCAGACTGTGGCTTAGGCCCACTCTCCAAGGGGAGCAGAGAGTGGGCCTAAGCAGTCAGTAGGACACCCCCTGAGGGCTCCCAATATGTGAGAGGGGGCGGCAGGCTGGGCTGAGGAACCCCCCTCCCAGTGCATGAATTTTGTGCACCAGGCCCCTAGTGGCAAATATAAGGCTGGTCTGGATGGGAAAGAGAGAGCACAGATAGTACCTGATACTTCTGCAGATGATGCTGGCTAAATGATTGAATGCTAATCTACTCTTTGGCATAGAGAACAAAGATTAGTGTATAAAATCTGGTGGGAATAAACAAATAAGGGATGTAGAGAGCAGGGGAGGTAAGAGGGACTGTTCTGATGAGAAGTAGTTGCCACGGATTTGCTTTCTGAGTATGGAACTTTGAACAATGCCTGAAGGTCAGTGCTGGTCTTTATTGCATGCTGTTAAATTTTAAGGATTCTTATGGGGCCATAGAGGGAAAACCAGAGTTAGAGAGACTAAGAGAAACTCTGCATTATATTATATTTATTTTCTACTTACCTCTAATCTCAGGGACTGACAATCAGAAAAGGATCCACTCACATTATGTAAGTGGGTCAGTGGTCCCTGGCTTCCAGTGGCATGTTTATAGGTTTTATTTTGACGCTAGTTCAATCAGCAAAATATTGTGAAATGTTCTAGTAAAAAAAATCTTCCAAAGCATATATGGCTATCACTGTACCCTTCACATGGCTTAAACATAGAACAAGGCTGGTGTATTGATGCACATACGAGAGGTTAATTTTCAAAGTGTATCATAAAATGTTATTATGTAGTGCTGAGACAGTGATTTCATTGTTAAACCACTTAGCATCTAGCATCATACGCCAGGATATACTATGAGAAATACTGACATAAAAAGCAATAAAGAAACATTTCATCCATATTCCAGAATTGAGTGGAAAGATTGATAAAAGTTAACATTTTTTGAGCACCCATTGTGTCAGACATTTTACACAAATCACCTTATACATCCTTTATAACAAACCTGAACCTTCAGGATGAGTATATTCACTTTATAGATGAGAAAATGGAATCTCAGATGGATAAAGCATCTTGCTCAAGGTCTTAAACTTTACTAATTAACAGAAACAAGAGTGGAATACAGTAATGTCTGGTTTCAAAATTTGTTTTTTTTTAATCTATTTTATATGCCCATTCAAAAAAAAAAAAGTTACTACAATTGAGTCAATCCCAAGTTTATTAATCCATGGATCTCAGCACTAAAAACAGTTTCTTCTTAATATTTGGGTTAATATCAATTTTCACTCATTTAAAAAAATCAACTAAATAAAACCAAACAATGCATATTCTCAACACATACAAGATGAAACGAGATTCCACTTTCTCAGTTCCATATTTACAATACCAACACCATTAATTCTGATATATTTCCATTTCCTATTTAGCTCACAATAGAGTCTTTGGGAAATTTGCCCATTTTGATCAATCAATGGTATGATGAAGAGAAAAATAGGAAATGGATCAGGATGCGTGAGTCAGTGATTAAATTAAGTTTGACCCTCAAATTGAGAATGAGCCAGCTTAATGAAACCAATTTGTATTACTTTTAACTTCTCTGATTTCTAGGCAGTTTTTTCTCCCCTACTACAAGGAAGAAGCTTTCAGAAAAACCCAGTTTCAGGAACACATCCCTTGAATGATTCCCAGATATACATGATTTAGAAGGCACTATTGTAAAATAATACTTTAAAAAATAAAAGTAAACCAGTATTGGAATTAAAGGCAGTTACAAGAGAAACTGTAAAAGGGAATGCATTTTTAAAATTGCAGCCCATAGAACATTCTCTTCCTGATCCCTAGTTGCATTGGGACGACCATTTGTAAATCATTTTTAATTGTCTTATTAATCAGCTTAGAGTGCAGCAATCAAAAGCTTGTGGCATTGTGAGACCTGGCAGAGCCATCAGGCATGGATCAACAGTCAGAAATAATAGAAATTGCAGGATTATATAACCAGTATGGTCAGCAGGGAAGGCAATTCTGAGAGAAACTGGTACATGGTTGACTTGGAAGAGATGTGGATCTCAGACAATATGCAATCTGACATTATGGTTCCAAGAAAATGGAGACCCCTCCCCACACAAGCACATGCCATAGCCATGTGCAGCTTCATTACTGTATTGGGGAAACCCAACTATTGAAAGCCGTGATCTCTTTTCAAGGAGAAATCTCTCATGCAGTGCTCTTATAGAGGTTATTTGCAAAGCAGGTCCATAAGGTTGAAATGCTGTATGTGTGTGTGCACACGCACTAGTCACAGAAACTAGATCAGGAAGTTGAATCCTGGAATTAATAAGGACACACAAAAGAGCATGACAATGGAATATTTAAGACAAAATGCAAAGGTAATTCCATAAAGAAAATTTTCTGAGGTGAGTGTATTGTCATATCTTTGTGATCCACAGTTATGACATCTTTAGAACCAAAATAGATCAAAGGTTCCTTCTCATTCCTCAATAGACTTGTCTTACATTGCCCTAAGGCACCCCAGAGAAAAGGAGCTGACTCCTGAATTAATTATTATGCCACTTGAGGCAGGAGAATGAGCCAGCAGTCCATGGTCAACAGGAGAGGGGCTGGGAAAACACATGCTGAGTTCCCAATGGAGTACCCACTGAAAGATGTTATTCTTCATAACCACTTCTTCCTACACAATAGCCATCTTTAACTCAACCTCCAAGAGTCTGGCCCAAAGTGAGGAATGTTGAAAGAAAGAATTTATGTAAATAATGGCAATGCATTTGTAAGCACATTAAAAATAATTATGTTTTCACACATTAGTGGGGGAAATGTTTTATCTTTTGCACTTATAGTTCTAAAATTATGTACTATAATATAAATAACACGTAGTTTTCAAATTTTCCTCCTAATCTCTCAACCACAGGCACAAACTTTTCAGTCTGCTTTCATGGGCATCTGAACTTCTCCAAAGAAACCATAAAAAATTCAGAAAGGACACCATTGGTCAAATGTTCTGGCTATCTCAGAAAACTCATGATGACTATGAACTTTTCTGATGAATGATCTATTCATTTTCTTTAGCTTGAGATTCTGATATAAGTATAATCAGGCAATATTATATTTAATCTCATTTGTGGGAAATAGGCATGAATAAAGGGGAAAGAATGAGAATAATTTCCATCATGAGTATTTTTTTTTCATTTTCTATAAGGGATAGCCTCTTCTCCCCAAGTACTCTCCATTTGACTATTTTTATTGTTAAAATTTGCCCAACTCCTGCTTGAGAGTCCAGGACAATCTCAGCTTATTAGCTATAGGCTTGCATAATTGAGCTTGGTCTTGTGTTATCAGAAATGTATATCTAAGGTTGTGTGTAGCTAACACAGATATATAAATTATTATTGAAAGGTGTATCTTAAAAAGATAGAAGTGATGAGTAATAGATCTAAAGAGTGACACAAGGCCCTATACAAAAAAACAAAACAAAACACACACAACACAATACAACAAATAAACAAACCAAAAAGCCCAAGTAGTCAGATAATTAGTCATGAAAGATCAGAAATAAACTTGTAGCTAAAAAGATAGACAAGTCAGGGTAAGCTGCTCACAAAAAGGCTAAGAACAATGTGTAGGTTCAATGTATAGGTTCAATATTATGAGTGCTGGCTCAATAGGCTCAGTATGGCTTAACAACTTAAAGGAGCCATACAGGACCAGACAAGGTTAACAGTAGTGCTCTTGCATTGTTGTTGCTATTATTTTATAACAATTAGTTTTGGGAAAAGAGTACTCTTAAAAAGGAAGAGAAAAGGGCATGATTTTATTCTTGTGCCACTTTTTCAGTTCATTAAATGAAAGAAATTGATTTGGCAGAGCTAATTTTGTAATTAAAAAGCTTATCATGGTTTTCTGTAATGAGTTAAGTAAACAGGCAGTAATTCAGTTATAATATTTACATAGTTCATGCTATGAGACTTCTGCTTACTAAATTAAATAAAAAGAGGGAATGAAAAATAAGTCATTTAAAATGATGGCGAACAGAGTATACCAAGGGGAAAAAAAGAATTCAGACACGGCAGATCATAGCTGCATTTATTATATTAGTGCCAGGCCAGGAAGGTAACTCTTTGAATCTTCCTGGGGATAGAAGACACTATGGCCAGTGACTTAATTAGACTGTGGTTCCCATAAACTCTTGTTCATCTCTCTAGCAAAAGAAGCAAGTCATTTATTTGATACTAAAAGACACCACATTTTCCATTCTCGTAAAATAACTAACTTTCCTTATGATTCCAAAGAGTTCCTTGGCAACCTCTATTCACCTATACTGGATCAGAGCACAGCACTTGTTTCAAGGAGTAGGGAAACAATGAGGATGGAGTCAGGATGCTTGTTGAGGAGATAGCTGAAAGCCAATCAAGTCTCTGTGAAAGCAGACTATACCTGTTCAATTGACAGTCTCTCAAAGTCCTGATAAGTTGTTGTTTTTTTTTTTGCAAATGGTGTAAAAGTCACTATAAGTTCCACACTGATATTGATCAATGTTTTCTGAAAGGTGAAATTAATAAAGATGATATCCCTGCATTACCAAATGTGAAAATAGATTCAGACTTAATTCAAAGAGAGATACAGAGACAGGTAGAGAAACAGAAAAGAAGATAATGTAGAAGAGAAAGGGGAAGGATGGGGTGAACAAAGGGAGAAGATGAAGGAAAGGGAGAGGGTAGAAGAGAAAATGAAAGAAGGCAAGGCAAGGTGAACTGAGGAGGGAGGAGGAAAGAAGGGGATAACAGAGAAGAAGAAAGCTACTTCCTCAGTATCACAGCACCTGGCTTTGTCATTAGATTTGATAATTAATATAATGATCAGGCCTAACTCTGCTAGTCTTCAAAAATTGGCAAACTTGTTATCCCAGGTAGTGTAACTGCAGTTAGAAAGACTACTTCAAAACTCTTTTTGAAAGTTACTGCCTTGGAATAAACCGTAGAACTCTAATTTTATAGCTGAACTTGCAGGTTATATGTTGTTGGACTCATTTTGATAAAATTCGTAGGATCCCATTATTCCAGTGCCTTTACTATGAAAGTCAGTGGAGGTCAAGGGATTCCAATCACTTTGCTTAGCATCCTGTGTCCATCATCATTAAAAGTTAAGCCTTTCAGAACCAAGGACAGCTCCCATATCCCCAAGAAAATATGGTCTATGACCTGAGGTTTAGCACAGCATTTAGGGGAGGGTGGAGGTAAGTGTGAGAGATCAACCAATGGACTTATATGCATGCATATAGGCCTAACCAATGGACATGGACAACAGGGGAGTGAGGGCATGAGTGGGAGGGAATAGGGGGCAATGTGGGGATAAGGACACATATGTAATAACTTAATTAATAAAAAATAAAAAAGTAAATCATATATGGAATTAATTATGGAACAAAGCAAATATTTTGTTCAACTGAGAGTTTTCAGCAATGATTGAGTTGTGTTACCCACATCCTTGTAATTTAAAAGATATTTCAAAACACCTACTGCACACACTTTACCACACATCCAACCACATCTGTTCTTTAAATCTTCCTAAATGAGACATTGTTAAAATCAATTCAAATAATCATTATTTGTCAAAGATATACCCATAAAGATATTTCTACCTGGTGTTTCTACACTGGAAAATGCTGATGGAAGCAATCATATGTCAAATGTTTCTTACATTCTGCATAAAGTTGATGGCCAAATTTTCTGAAATTCTTAAATGTAGAAATTTCTAGAGTCTGGTATTTAAAATTTATATATATATTCTACCCAGTTTCTATTTACTGAAAATATATTATGTTACATGTCACATATGAGTAAGAATGTGTCTCATGGAAATGCTCCATTTGGCCCTCTTTGCCACCACATATCTCTGAGATAGATTATTTAAAAGAGACAAGTTAATCTCTAGTTATAGAAATCCAAGTATATGCATTATGTGAAAAAGAAAAATAAGAATCTTATATGGAGCATTGCATGTTGTGTGGCTAAAATTAAATGTTAAAATAGTTTCCTCACCAAGAGACAGAAGAGAAGCTTCCTTGCCTGATTATTTGCAGTTCTGTCTCAGTTACAGACTGTAGTGTGTTGCTAAGGACATCTGTAAACTGGCTATTTGGAGAATATAGGGAATAATTATTAATCTCTGGTTTAAAATGGTCATGACCTTTCACAAGCTCTTCCACACCACTGCCCACATGGCTTTTCCCTCCTTTTTTGTGCCATACTAGACCCCAGGTGCCATCTGTTGGCTTCTGCCTATAACACATGAAGCCTCTTAAGTATCTGAGTATCATTTTAGGTCTTATTTTTCATGTTAAAAACAGTAAATTGCAGATGGCAAGTGTTTTTTTTTTCCCTTGAGATTATTTAAAGTTGGGGTAATTTTGTCATGAGTCACATTAAAAAAAGAACAAGTGATGTTGTACAGCACCTACTCAACATGAATATGTGCAAAGAACAGCTATCCACCCAGTCATCCATTCAGCAATGGAGGGAAGGATTTTGCTTTGCTTTTAAGGTGACAGATTTTAACATGAGAGAATGTGTGTAGTTCAATATGTCCTGTAAGCACAATTAGAAAACATGTATAAAGATGCAGATGAAAAAAGAACAACAAAATGTGCAGAATTATACAGAACGGCTGTGTGAGGGAATCCATGTCAGGGAAAAGGCCAGAATCATTATGGCAATGAACATTTCACTCACAGCATAATTCATATTAAGAATTTGCCCTGGATGGCATGGCTCAGTTGCTTAGGGATTCTCCTGTGTACCAGGAGTTGCTGGTTTGCAGGCTCAGCCCCTGATGGGGTGTGTGCTAGAGGCACCCTATTGATGTTGTGCTCTCACACTTATGTTTCTCTCTCTTTCCTTTGTCTCTCTCTAAAAATCAATAAGCTATATAAAAAGGAATCTGTGTAAAGTTTTCACTTTTTTATATATTTATTTCAAAGTTCTGGGATTAAAAATTACAGCTCCAACTTAACTATTGAAACTTAAGAAGCTATGGTACTGCTTCTTACTTAAAGTGAGGCCACTTTTTAAGCAACCTCAAAAAGTGTACCATTGCAGCAGAGGCCCAAGGCTCACAAGGCAAAGCTTTGGATATTGCTGGAGCCCAAAAAAGGAAGAGGTCACCTCAACTTTTAACCAGCTGTAAGAATTTCTTTCAAGTCGTTTCACTCCATTGAGTCTCAAAAGGATCTAAACAGGTTTGAGTTGCTAATACTGATGATAGCGTTATATCATATAACTCATTTCTTTTTATGGGATTTTTATTTTGAAGACTCATAAAAGTATATGATTTTTAAAAGTATCTGCACCTCTGAACTCTCCAACTCACTTAAAATTACCCATGGATGATTCTTCACTAGAGTCAACCTGTGTCTCAATTCCACTATGCATTTTATAACATAGCATAGGACATGTATGTAGATAAACATAGCTTTTTAATATATTGAGCTGCTATCCTCAAAGCTAGAACCAGTGGATAATAAGTCAGAATAAGACAGAAACAAGTAATGGTAGTAAAGAAAGTGCTTATAGAGTAGATAGACAAAACAAGTCACTTCTAATAAATAATAACATTAAACTATGTGTTCCAATGAATATTTCTCTGTTGAGGTAGAAGCATTAAAAATGGATCAGCTTCATTCATCATAAGACTAGATATTTATAAGGTTCTCAAAAGGATTTCTACCCTAAATTAATCACACATTAAATGGCTCATTAATATCACTATTAAATTTGCAGGTGAATTGCCTTAAAGCAAATACATCAAAGTGTCAATTAATAATAACTTCTGTGCTTTACAAAGGTTCAGGGTACCTCATTAGAGTCTTTCATTCATGACTTGAACTGAACATTGGTTGTGATTATAGGAAAGTAGAAATAAATCCTTCCTCAAGAGAGTAAATCTAAGGGGAAGTCTCAGGCATGAAGGAGAGGAATAAGCTAACCATGCATGTGAGTAAAGCTGAGTAAGGAGTTGAAAACAGGAGAACATGATGAAAACAGAAACAAAAAATTATCTTTCAATGTAATCAAGGGCTTGATTTCCAAAACAGCACCTGCTCCAAAGAGTGAATCTTTACTCAATTGCAACCCCCGTCTCCTCCTGTCCCTAGCATAGCAGCATCTTAGGAAATATTAAGAAAATGGGAAATTTCCAAGGGTAACAGATGAAACATAGTGCATGGTAGATTCCATCACAAGCACTTTTCTCTTATTAACTCGTTCTGAAGACTAAAATATTTCTCAAGACTTTTGTTATAAGCCGTTCTTTGTATCTTTACTTTCATCTTCTCCATCATCTTTCCCAAAAAGTTCACAACTTTTCCCAAGTTCTTTTTACCAGTCTAACAGGTAAAGAATTCAAGATGGTATTGTTGATGTAAATTTTGCATCACTTATCCTTCAAACAATGGCACATATCTTGGGGACTTCAAAAAGTTTAGGAGTGTTTCCCTAACTATTGACAGGATAATTATTACAATCTAAATGAGGGATTTTATGAGTATGGTATCTTCTGGCTCATGTTACCACATGACATGCCAAGATGAGGATTTACTCATTTCTGTGGTGAAGAGAAAAAAAAAGACTGATGGAATTCTGGAAAGCTGGAATTAGCCAAAAAGCAAGACTAGTGTTGTGCATTTATTTCCTGGTTTCTGCAGTGACTCCAGTCCAGCACAGCCTGGTAAGGATCCCATCCACTTCTGGAAGTCACTGTGCTTGATTAGACCTCAGAAAGTATCCTTTGAGAATACAATATGATAGAAAATTAGAATCATTGCTGAAAACAAAATGAAAATACTTAGATACATATGCTAATCATACCATCATTTTTCTACCTCACTGTATACCTTGAAATCAAGAGAAAGTATGAAGCCCTAAAGGATTCTAAGTATGTCTTCTCTTTGAGCAGAGAAAGAACCTCTACTAAAGGAAAAAGCAAAATTATCAACCCTAAAAGCAACAATAGCAGATGGCAATTAACAGCAAAATAAGCAGAAAAAGTACCAGGAATGTAGGTAAGCACTAGCAGTGAATCTTAACCAGGAATGATTTTGCAAAGTCTGATAATATTTTTTTTTTTATTGTCAGAAGTAGGGTGGTGGGTTGGGGAAGGGAGGGAATCAGGGTTTGCTACTGGTATCTAGTGGGGAAAGCCCAGGGATGCTGCTCAACATCCTACAATGCACAAGATAGCCATTTACAAGGAAGAATTATTGGCCCACAATGTCAACTGTGCTGGAGTTGAGAACTCTGCCATAAAGGAAGTGGAAATGGGAATGAGGTAATTATAAAAGAGCATGGAGTAAAATACTGGTGTGAGTCATTGCTGCCAGTTTTTAAAAAGTCTTCCTTATCTGGGTTCTATAGACTTCAAATTTTTACTTTTCCCTGACTCTATGAATTTCCTTAGAAGTTTACTCCCAAATTTCTCACAGCCTTGATAATGAAATAGCATCATGTTGAGGAATCTAAGGATGTCAGCACACTACAGGGGAAAGAGGTAAAAAGAAAAAAAAAAGATGAGATGGAAGGAAGAGTAAATATTCTTCTGAAGGTGAGGGTCAATGAGGAAGAAAAGGAGACATCGGTAATACTTTCAACAATAAAAAAAAGAGAATGGTCAGTAATATTTTGTTGTTGTTGCATCTTTACTTGTTTACCTTCCTTCCTGAACCTAAATCCAATTTTGAAAGTTTGATCTTTCAATGGTACAGCAATTTCAGAAAGTCAATCTTAGTTTCTAGAATCAGATTGTCTGATTTACTAGCAGTGTGATCAGGCAAATTAATAAATTCCCTATTAAGTCTTAGTTTCTACATCTGTAAGATGGATACTATAATAGCATTTACTTTACAGAGCTGTTAGGGGCCCTGAATTAGAATATCTATATAAAGCATTGCCACTGGGATCTGATTAAGTAATCATTTAATAGTTTTTTTGCTGTGGTTGTAATTTTTTGGTTGTTTTCTTTTTTTATAGTAAAGAATTTGCCTTAAAGAAATAAAGGCCTTTATTCTTTTAATAAAGAAATGAGGCAAGAAAGAGATTTTTAAATAAACAGACAATATAACTTCACAGCAATATAGTTCACATTACTGAAAACATTCATCAGAATAAATGAATACCCAAATGCTTGTGACTACTATGCTTGATATGTTGAAATATTTGAAGTCATAATGAAGAAAATACTAAATCACACTAATTTTCTTTCTATTCCTATTTTCCCACATATAAAATTGGTGCTTACAGGGCATTAAAAGTTTTTTTAAGACTTTTATATTCTCCTTCGATTTTTAAATAAGGAGATAGTAGGCCTTGACTTTTAGCAGGCTACCATATATAGCCAATGTAAAACATATTTTTCTTATTGCTTTATTATCTTTTATTTATGAGAAGTGATACTGACTTTTAATTTACCTTAGGGTTATATATACATTTTGCTTTTCAAATGTATCTTCTTGAGTAAAAGAAGTAAACTTAAAGAACATTATCCTATATAATAACAGCTTAATATGCAAATTGTCCCCTTGACCAGGAGTTCAACTGGGAGTTCAATCAGGGAGCAGGGCCAGCCAGCCAACTGCCCATGGCCCCGGCCCCTGACTGGCATGGCCCTGATTAGCTCTATTGGGGTGGCCGGCCAGACCCCACCCATGCATGAATTCATGACCAGGCCTCTAGTTAAATAAATAATAGTACAATGGATAAGTGGATGACAACTTTTCATGACTCATCTTTGCATGAGTGCTCAAATTACATCAATTTCATGAGTGTTTATATAGTCTATACTTTGTCTATCATTTTGCTTAATATTTTACCAAATAATACAGTAAAGCTTTATAATAATCACAAGCTAAATATATTTTAAGGTTTGGAAGTGCTTTTTGATGGTTCCTGACATTCCAAAACACAGATTTTCAGATTTACATTCTCCAGTTTGAGGTGGATGCTCACTAGAGAGAGGAAGCAAGGGTCAAGAGTGAAGAAAGGATGCTCCATGTGACACCAATATTTTGTGATGAGGAGGAAAAAAGCCCAGAACTTGACAATGAATAGGATGTCACAACCTCTTGAGTGAAAGGTAACCTATGCGGTGGCCTCCCCATTTTTATTTACTCACAAGAAATCCATAGGGGAATATAAAGGAAAAATGAAATGTGCTCAGAAATTTAACATTCTGAAGGTTTTAGGCTAGTCTGCTGATTGGTCAAAGGATGAAGATTCCATTTTATAAAATGTGTATACTAAGCTCATTTTGATCACATTTCATTATCATCAGAATAATAACCATAATACTATGAATTAATTTAATGATAAAAACAGTTTATTTATGTTACACTTTGTAATGTTTAGAGTGCATTTGCTTTCATTATCTCTTCAGATCATCAGAAGGTCTCATGGCGTGGGCAGGGAAGGTATGATGGCAACTTTACAGATGAGAAAACTGCATTGTAGATAGATTTAATAAGGTCCAGAGAGGCCCAGGCACATATTAAAACATCTCCAGTGGCCTGGCAGGTCTCATAAATGTGTGGATAAGCTCACCATAATAAAACACAAAGTGATGGAGCCTGAGGCAAAATTTAAATCATATGACCCCTATGAAAACCACATAATTTCCAATGATTAAAAAAACATGTTGTGCCCTAACTAGTTTGGCTCAGTGGATATATCATCGGCCTGTGGACTGAAAGGTCCCAGGTTCAATTCCGTCAAGGGAATGTACCTTGGTTGCAGGCACATCCCCAGTAGGAGGTGTGCAGGAAGCAGCTGATTGATGTTTCTCTCTCATCGATGTTTCTAACTCTCTATCCCTCTGTCTTCCTCTCTGTAAAAAATCAATGAAATACATATATTTTTTAAAATTTTGCAAACAGGACAAGTTGGGGGGCAGATTTCGCTCTTCTGGTAGTCAGTGCAGTTGGGGCTAATCTCCTGACTCTGTCATTTCAACCAAATACTTACAGAAACTTTTTTTCTGTCCTGCAATCTCTGTTCTCTAAGTATTTACATTCTAGTTGGGCATTGACAACATGGCTATAATGTATGGTTTTGCAGATCATGCCTTGCACACCACTAGAAGAGACATTCATATTCCAAATAAATAGAGTTATGTAGCACACAAATGTACAACTGTCTCTAAACCATCCTGGTTTATAGGCATAAAAGAAAATAGGAAATAACCAAGTGAAGTTAGAGGCATAGGAAAGTGCCAAATGTTAGAGAGTCAAATGGGAAAGACTTGCCAATTCATTGGTGATCCCAGTGGTCTTTACATAACTTACCCCTGCCTGACCACTGTCCCCTACAGAGAGCCCCAGGCAATGCAATCAGTGCCATTCTGACTTTATTTATGAGGTTGCTCTTCCTTCCAAATCTGGATTTTCAGCTTCACAAAGATTTTGGCAGTGCATTTTCTCTTCAGTGTTCCTACCAGATGTAGGCATCTGCATTTCAAACACAAGATAAACTAAGAGATGCAGTGGAAGAATGTAGGAGGGGTAGGGCAATCTCTGATAAATGAGCAATGAGCAGTTTGTTATGATCTCCTTAGGAAGGGCAACTGAAGAAGAGGGCTGCCAAGGAAAATGTTAGAGATCTTCAGCTGCAAGCTCCTCCTCCTCAGAGGTTTTCTCACAACCAAAGAATTAGTGATCAGTAAACTGGGGTTAGATTTTCCTCGTGATAATGTTTCAGTAAAGAAATTGAGCTACTTCATTTGAAAGTTCCCAAGACAGGGATCTCACTGGCATATTATTAAGCATTTACAAAATAGTTCAATGGGCAGGTGGAATGCAAGATTAGGCATTTCTGCTCTGGCTGCCTGGAAAAATTCTCTCTCTCTTAATAACAACAACAACAACAACAACGATAATTAGCCCTTGAGCCTTCTGCTTGGAAGTGGCCTTTCTTAAACGTATATATCATTTTATTTATAAATTTGTCATTCCTTTTATTTTCTAATAAAGAAAGATCATCAAAGGTATATTTCAGAAATCATTTGAAGAAGACAGAGAGATGGTTGTGTTTAAATAGCTTTAGATAGATACAACAGGTTAGGGTATGACAAGCTGGCTGTTAGCCACATGCCAGTGAGATAATTAGTTTGTAAGAAGATACATTTTTCTGGCGAATTAAAACTATACCCAAGGAACTCATTCTCCACCTCCTTGCCAATCCTTCCCAGATTGATAAAGGTTTCCTTTCAGAGCACGAATCAGTTGACATCTCAATCTCATTGCTTTGTGTACCCTTGATTTTTAGGTCTGATGTGGCATAGGGCATTGGAGAATCACCTAGCATGATGAAGAGCAAAATGTAAGCCCAAAAGTAAAACTTCAGAGTATTCTACCTCCCCTTACTTTTGGCATTGAGATTGCACTTTTATGTAAAACTTCCCACCATTGCCTCTTCCCCACATACAAGTAAAGTTGTATGGGCACCTGTATTAGGGAAAGTACCTAGTATCTGTTATCACAGATTGTTAGGAAGTCTAAGCTAATTCAAAACAATCACACAATGATGAAGTCTGTTGCTTCCATTTGGTTACTAAATGAAGAGTGTGAGATGTTGATGGTAAACATAACAAGCTAATGAGATTCAAGAGAGTTGTTACTGGTCTTCAACTAGTTGATTACAAATATAATTCAGAAATGTTCTCCTTTCTGTCCTCCAAGTGTTTGGCACAGCAAGTGATTGTCGAGCAAGCAAGGAAACAAGAAAGAACACCATGTCGGTAGAAAATGCCTTTGAAATAGCAAGTGGTTCACAGTTGAAAATAGACCCAAATGCAAAATATGAAATAAATAAAGTGGCTAGAGGAACAAAAATGGGGATGAAATGTGCCTAATTATTACTACAGTCATTTCAAGAAGATTGGACTAATTACTTCTTTTTTTATACTTTCTTTTATTTCCTATTTTTAAAAAATATAATGAGAACATGTTACTTTTATAGTAGTAAAACATAAAACAATATTTTTGAGCATCAAATAAAGGGCATTACCTCTCAAGAGTTGCAAATGAGAAAAGTAATGTTGTGTACATTCATTGACAACACAGTGGAGAGACTTAGGTTGAGTCTGTGCACTCTGGACCAGCTTCCTCATCAACCAAGAGACTGATGACATGTTTATTGTGATTGGATCTACCCTGAAGGACCTCACAAATAGTGTAAATGATGTTTCCATCTATCAGAAGCTGGCTTCCAGGAGGTCCTAATTTGAGCTGGCCACTGGTTAGGGTGCTTTCTGTTATTTTAGGACCTTGAATAATGTACCTGGCTCCCAGAATAGCAAAAAGTCCTGTGTGGATCAGGGAACTGAAGTGAGAGACTCACATCTGGCCTGGCAGTTACCCCCAAGAATGTTCCTTACAGGAAACTGTGAACAGTGAGAAGGCATGGACTTAAGTAGGTATACAATAGGTGTCTGTTATCCTAACTGGGACATTTATAGCACCCTCTAGAGAAAAAGTGGTATCACTCATAGAGTGATACAGGATTTACAGTCTGATACCTTTAGTTAAAGATAACTCAAATACTGACACCAATAAATCAGGTCCCAGTTCACCTCAGAAGTACATATATTCTGCTAATAGTAGAGACTTAAAATTCTTTCAGATCCTGACCATATTTGCAAACCCATGGACTTTTACAAGAATTTTTTCCATTTTCATGGAGACAGGTGATCCCTTAAAACTTGTTCCATTTCATTTTGTGTTTACAGGAACCATCACAGATGACCTGTGTTGCTTTCCTGGAATCTTGGAGTTCTATTGATTTACTAACTTGCATAGTATCAGCCATGTGGCTTCTGCCTTCATTTAAGCAATTGGTGGCTTCAAATTATTTTGATGTTTAGTAAAGTTTTAAATTGTATTAGTGATTCATTTGCCTTATTGTATTTAATGAGGTTATAATTTCCTTTATTATTATTTTTTTCTTTAATTGTGTTAATGACCTCTCATTTGCCTACCTTCCCCATTTTCAACCTGTAGCAGTTCAGAAGGATCTAGGCAGGAAGAAATCTGCTTAGGAAGCTGTCTATCTTGGAAATGACTTATGTGAAATCAAAAGGACTTCAATTCTTATAGTAAATAAAGAGAAGGTGACAAACATCTGGATAGCAAAGGTGCTTTCTCCCTTGAGCCCATCCCTGGTCACATCAGAAAGGACACCACAGTTGCTATCTCCTGAAGATGGACAAAGAGAAACATTTGAGACAAAACCAAACATGCCTCTGCTTCTGAATACCTCTGGGTAACTTTGGAGGAGTCTTGATTGAAAAGTATTCATTAACCAAGTAATAAAAGAGGGAAGATTCAGAACTATGAGTCTTCACAAGAAACAAAGTTCATAAAGCATAGAGGCATATTTCATCCTGACAGTGGGCACAATGAAATAGGACACAGTGGAATGGAGGCTTTCCCAAGCTCTCCCCAGTGACAATCTCTGTAACCTTCAGGACACAGCTGCCACCTCCTGCAAGTGACACTGAATGCAGTCATTTGACTATTACAATGCCCCTCATTTGTCAACAGAAAAGCTGCTAAATTGCTACTTTGAACAAATCTACATAGAAATTACCACCGATGATACTCAGCAAACAAGAAGGGAATTACAACAGAGAGGATCATAAGCATCTCACTGGGGTCCCCCTGGAGCTGCTGGCTGTTGAGCAGAACAGTCCTGTGGGTTACAGGGAAGTGAAGAGAGACTGGGACAGGCAAATAGGAAGGTCAATCAGAGCTCTGACTCCAGGCTCCCACCCTCTTACACCCCTGGAGACAAGTTTCACATCTGACTTGCTAACACATTGGCCCTTCCCTAGTTTTAGCTCCCTTATCCCCCTCATATATTTTCCTGCAGTTTATCCACTCACATAATGGAAGAGGCTCTGCACTTCATTCAGGTTCACACCCATGGCCAAAGGTCAATTGCTCAGTTGTCTTTGTTCCCCTCAGTCTAGGCAGTGGCTGGCACTCACTATATTCAACTTGTAGACATGATCAGTCAACTGTGTTGAGAGGAAACCTCCCCAGAGCTCCTAAAGGATGGGGTGCCTCCCTTCCTTCCTCTTTCCTGGCATCCAACTGCATTCCCTGGGTTCACACAGGCCTTTCTTTCCTGAGGCTTTTGTCCAAGGAGATGAACCTTGCTTTGCTATTCTGAATTTCTCTCTCCTTCCCGGATTAGACTGTAGCCTCCATCTACCACCTAGTATCTGTGAGACAATAAGTGAGTAACTTGATTTCTCTGAGTCACAGTTTCTTCATCAGCCAAAATGGGTATAGTTAGTACTTACCTTACAAGGCTACGAGGATTACATGAGACGATGCCTGTAAATAATTACCACCATAAAAATCCAGTAAATATTGAATGTAATTGTTACTTTGTATTGCAAATAGCACCTAGTTTAATGCTAGACACATATGAGAAAGTAAATATATGTGTGACTGAATTCACACACACACACACACACACACACACACACACAGGCAGAGAATAATTCCCAGAAATGACCTGACAAATTCCTAATTCCCTTAAATCAAAAAGAACTTCTCTGCGTTGTTGCTCATATCAGAATAGGTAACATAAAATAAAATCTCTTGTAAACTATAAAGCATTCTAGAAAAGTGACACTTGTGCCTGTGCCCAAAACCCGTTAGTTGCACCTGGTGAGTTCTGTCCCACATGAGAGCTGCAAGGTTGATGTGAGACAAATGAAGCCTCTTGTTGTGGAAAGAACACAGGCTTTAAAGGCATGACGAGCTGGCTTGCGATTGTACAGCAATCATTTATTAGCCGTGTGACCACCCTCCAATAATTTCCTGGGCCTCAATGTCCTTATCCATAATATTTGGGAAAGCCCTCACTAGTTTATTGAGATGCCTAGAGCCACTTACATATAAATAAATCTTAGCTGGGTGCCCCTCACCCTCCTGCCACATGCTTTCAAGAGAAAATTTGGGAGCATAAAACAGAACAAGACTCATTAATGCTTAATTACAGTGCAACAAACATGCACGTGCAAAGGCAATACTAATATCAAAAGAGTTCTATTTTAATTTCTTCTTATTGCAGAGAACACTGAAAAAATAATTGAGAGTTGCCTTTACAAGATTAGAGAAGCATGGGCAAACTGAACAAGTACCATAGAACAAATGCAAAGGTAAAGATATTACATTTTTCTTGTGCGGAAGCCTGTCTGGCTTTTTCTAGAATCATTTGAGGCTGGTTTTATAAAAACAATTTAGCATGCAAATGTGTCCCTATAGGCCCTAAAATGGTCTATTAAAAACTTCACAGGACTGTGTTGGAATCGCAGCATTTATAACATTCTGTCACTTCAGGGGTGAAAAATAGCACTGTTACTATTTCATCAGTTCTGAGTATCAACAATGGATTAGGGATTGTAGGACAAAATAGGATATGAATTTTGGTCTCTGATGCTGAAGTTAGGCCTGAGGTCTTCCAATAGATAGTTTCAAGTTAAAAAGGAACAAAGAAAGGTTATTTTTAAATGACCCAAGGGAAATTTTGCTAAGAGATCCAAAGATACAAAACTGCATTTATACCCTTTACCCTAATAACCACATATGAATCAAGACTTCATAGAGATTAAGGTACATGGCTGCCTTATGTATCTCAATGACGGTACTAAGCATGCACAAAATACTCAGAACTCTAAAACCCTGCCTCTTGATGAGCAGAGAGGGCTTTCAATTTAAATGATTCATCTAAAGACTCTCCCACACAGGAAATTGCATGAGACTTAATTCATTTACCTAAAAAGGATAAAGGATTGACTCAAGCCAAGGAGAATTCAAACATCAATTCTCCAGGCTGTATGACAGAAATTTCTAATAACCTAATTTTTAGATCATAAGTCCATTAACTCTTGCTAAGATTTTTCAAAAGAAAAGAAGAAAGAGAAGAGGAGAGAGAAAGGGAAGGGAAGGGAAGGGAAGGGAAGGGAAGGGAAGGGAAGGGAAGGGAAGGGATGAGATGAGACGGCAAAGGAAGGAAGAAAGGAAGGAAGGAAGGAAGGAAGGAAGGAAGGAAGGAAGGAAGGCAGTCATATGGAGAGAAGAAGAAAGGAAGAAGAAAGAAAACACAACAATGGAGATAACTATATTCTTAGCTGAGGAGAAAAGTGGTCATTAGAAGTAAAAAAGGGCCATTTCAGTAAAAAAGCCTTACTCACTTTGTATCTTAACACATTCTTTAGTGGCTAGTACTCGAATACTTTTGCACCAGAAGTGGTCTCATAGCAAGAGCTATCTGGATGGCAAGAATGATGGTCCGGAGCTGCATGGGAGATGGAGACTACATTGGCAGACATCTTATTTTTAATAAGAATTTTGAAACTTCTAGGGGACTTGGAGAGATACTCCAGTATCTCTTTCTTACTGGTTTGGCTCAGTGGATAGAGCATCAGCCTGCAGACTGAAAGGTCCCAGGTTCGATTCCGGTTAAGGTCATGTACCTTGGTTGAAGGCATATCCCCAGTTAGGAGGTATGCAGGAGGCAGCTGGTCGATGTTTCTCTCTCATCTTTGTTTCTAGCTCTCTATCCCTCTCCCTTCCTCTCTGTAAAAAATCAATAAAATATATTTTTAAAAAAGAAGTGCATTTGTCACGTGTTTACTCCAATTTAAGGAGCTACATGTCTGACTTCATTCTTAAATAGGAACTCACTTGCCATTAAAGTCCAGAGTTGCACTGAAAACCATTAGCATGACAGTCAACTTAACACCTCTGGGTACTGGAAAACTGACAAATGTGTGAATTAGGCCAGGTTTATAGAATAGGGTGAGGGGGGTTTTGAAATGGAAAGGGTATGCCCAATGTAATGTCATTTAAATATTGCCCAAACATACAGTTTCAGGGTTAGATTTTGCCCCAGGAGACACCAGTTTGAAATTTCTGCAAAAAGAAATGAATCCATTTTTTACCAACTGAGAAGATGGGTATCTCATAATAGAGGCATCTTGAGGGCTCCTCTTAAATGATGAGGCAATGCTTTCTACCACCAGAAGCATCGGGTAGCCATTACTCCACCTTTGTGCCTTGCTTCTACCTTTATGTCTTCATTTTCTTTCAACATAGAAAACACCAAACCATTGTGATAGTTAAGGACTTACCCGGAAAATGAAAAGCGGCTGCTTACTCTTCATCTGGAGGAATATACATTTTTATAGACACACAACTGCACATAGAAAAATGTGCATGAGTCTTCCCACACTAATATTTAGTTAACATAAATAATCATGTAGGGAGGAAAACATACTACTCTTTGAAAGGTAATAAAAACCTTGGCATCAAATGTCTCTAAAATTGCAGAAAATCTCCCTGTAAAAAGGGAGCAAAGCCAATCATGACTGCTCTAGGCTTCTAGATCTTGAAGCAATCAGCCAGCTAATATTTATTCTACAATACAGACAAAAGTCTACCTCCTGTCAAAAGGAAGAGAATGAATAGTTTTCCCATAATGGTGTTTTCTTTTCAATCAATTTCCCTTCAAGCTTGATTTAAGAAGGTACCATGTCAGAACCTTGGGCTGGTGGATGAAATCTGGGACAGTTCCCCATCAAAGGTGAAAATTATGAGAGGTAAACCTACAGAGTTCAATCTAGATGCTGCAATGCTACCTCCTCCTTCCCATTCACTCACTCTCTTTTTTTTCTTTTCTTGTCAACTAGAGGTGCTTGCAGCACTGGAAAGAAGTGCATAGGAGCCAAAATAAAAAGGCTGATATACATCAAAGAATTGAAACAGAGACCAGAAAATCCTCTAAGCATATTTTCTCCTCTCATAGGTATATTTAAATTCAATCTAATTCATCAAATATGAATTCTCAGTAGTGTCAGGCACTGAGGTGCTGGATATTTAAGAAATGAATGCATATACTTGATCACCTTTGCCCTTAAGAATCTCACAGTCCAGTAGGATAAAGAAATTGCTAAAATACATTGTAAAGGACTATTATAACTACTTTTGTTTGTTTATTTGTTAATTCTTACCTGAGGATATTTTTCCATTGATCTTTTAAAGAGAGTGAAAGAGGGAGGGAAAGACAAAGAAAAACATTGATGTGAGAGAAACATATCGATTGGTTGCCTCCTGTATGCGTCCTAACCATGGTCCGGGCCAGGGAAGAGCCTGCAACCCATGTATGTGCCCTTGATCGGAATAGAACCCAGGACACTTTGGTCAGCAGGCTGATACTCTATTGACTGAACCAAACTGGCTAGGGCATAACTATTTGTATATGATGTATAACCTGAACAAAAATGTCATATGAATAGAATTTTTAGAATGAAATTTAATCTATTGAAAAAGAAACCTAATACACTTCTCTCAGTTTTGAGTGTGGTTATTCATCTATCTATCTAAGCTACTCTTCTGTCTCCTCCATTTCACTTAGTCTGTATATTTTGTCAGGGGCTAAACTCTGTTGAGTACACTCACAACATTTTTCTGGCATTTGTTCCCTCTTACTCACATCCATGGCCACTCAGTTAGTCTCATATTCCTCAATTCCTCCCTGAAATTGTGCAATAGTTTGACTGTGATCTCATCCATGGGCATTCCCCAATTCCACTGCTTCCACTGTAACCTTTCTAAATCACATGAATGATCCTGGCCGAGTTCCTCCTAAAAACATCTACTGCAGCATAGATGTTGCCAAATCACCTTAAAAATCCTTGACCTAGAATGCAAGGCACTTCACAGTTGGACAGCAATCACTTTGGCCACTAATTCAGTGGATTGTTCACTGTTTCTTGTACCTTAACAACTTTACTCAAATGGCACCCTCATTCTAAAAGGGGTCACCCTACTTCTCCCTTCTCCACTGGAAAAAGGTCTATGCATCATGTAACGCCTAATTCAAATGACACCCCTATCCCTCAAGGGCATTCCCTGAACTAACAGGAAGAATTGCTTTGCCTCTTCATTTATGTTCACATAGTACTTATATGTACTTTATCATATGGTGCTGCGGACATTTTAATTGCTGATGTTATCAATAGATGATGTTGGCTGAAATTAAGTCAAGAGCAATTATTTTGTTTATGAAACTTCCATATGATTGCACTTAATAAAATGTACGGATTATAAACATCAGTTTGAGGCCACCGATAGAGGTTATTTAGAACTACATTTTGGTTTGGTTTTCATTCCAGGCAAAATGCTTTACATTTTTTAAATAAACATGCCGTTTAAAATAAGGAATGAGTTTATAACCATGCAGAGGATATAAGAGAGAACTGATGTCTTCTTTATTTTCCAGGCCTTTTTAGAAATGACAGTAAATAACAGCATGGTTTTCTTTTCTAAAACTAGCTGTTAAGGTAGAAATAAAGGAAAGAAAGGGTCAACTATTAACTTTTTCTTGTATTCCTATATATCTTCCATAGATGTGGCTTCTTTCAAAAAAACAAACAAACAAACAAAGAAAAACACTCAGAACATTTCACTATTTTAAAATTTTGGTGTTGCAGAACAAGCCTAGCCTTAAAGTTTGTAGTTCCTAGTTCTCAGTTCAAATAATATTCACTAATCCTGATACCTAAGACAGGTCAGATAACCTCCTAACCTCCATTAGTTTTAGTTTTCTTTTAACAAAGTGGGAATTAAATTATTTGCCTGAAAACATCAAAGGGATGTGGAAAGGAACAAAATGTAGTAACTATGGTAGCTCACATTTACTAAGAACTCACAAGGAGCCAGACACAGTGGTATATATATACTCTCACTTAGTCACATTAAGTGAGGAAGGTAGGCAACAGCAAGAAGGGAACTAGGGTACAATTACTGATAGAAGAATAAGACGGAGAAGAAATGGCTCTTGGGAAAAGTAGCTATAATCTACTTCCAAATCAATAGAGAGACCTTGACTCTTTTTGGATCTGGAGAATCCCCCAAGTGGGATGAGCTCTGCTGTCATATCACTCACCATTCGATTTGGCCTGCCCCATGGAGAATATACTGTCTTATATGCAATAAAGGTGAAAAATATGCCTGTTACATTTCCTAAAAGGTAAGTTTGCTACATCATATACAATTTGCTAATATTCTTCTACAACTCAATACTTCTCTTACTGTAACACATTTATATTTTTAATTATGTGCATAAACAGATACACATATACATACACATACTATATAAAATATATAAATCCTTGTGTGTGTGTGTGTGTGTGCTTGTGTTTCTGTGTCTGTGGGTTTGTATTTTCAATTCAGGACACATAAGAACACACCTGCTAAAATGCTCAGCACTGAGGATAAGTCCAGGCCTTCTAGAAATGGCAGTAAATAACAGCATGGTTTTCTTTCCTAAAACTAGCTGTCAAGGTATATATAAAGGAGAGAAAGGGTCACCTATCAACTTTTTCTTGTATTCCTATGCATCTTCAATAGATGTGGCCTCTTTTAGTGTGGTGGCTTATTTGTGTAACTTGTGCTCACATTGATTATTTTTTTGGGGGCAACACACCAATCCTAAAGATAATTTAGCTTTATACACACACCCAGAAAACACATATGCATACACTCGATAACAAAATGGCTTCCTTATGGCTATAGAGAATTATTATCCACTCTTCTTCAGAAGTTAACAGGAATGACCCAGGATCAAGAATGTCTCCAGTGGCTACAACAATTCTCACCTCATTTGAGCACATTCTGGCTGTGTAAGGTGGCAAACAGCATATATCCCAACTGCTCACAAAGGCATGGAATAAACTTATCTAAGGAGGTAAAAGACATATACACGGCAAACTACAGGACACTGAAAAAAGAGATAGAGGAAGACATAAACAGATGGAAGAACACACTGTGTTCATGGATTGGTAGAATCAACATCATTAATATGTCCATACTACTCAAAGCAATCTATAGATTCACTGCACTCCCCATTAAAATATCAATGGCATATTTCACAGACCTAGAACAAAGTTTCCAAAAATTCATCTGGAATAAAAAAAGACCTCAAATAGCTGTAGCAATCCTGAGAAAGAAGAACAAAGTACGTGGGATCTCAAAACCAGATATCAAGTTACACTATAAAGCCACTGTTCTCAAAACAGCCTGGTAGTGGTGCAAGAACAGACATATAGATAAATTGAATAGAGAACCCAGAAATCGACCCAAACCACAATTAATATTTGACAAAGGAGGCATGAACATACACTGGAGTCAAGACAATCTCTTCAATAAATGGTATTGGAAAATTGGACAGAATCATGCAAAAAAATGAAACTAGACCACCAACTTACATCATACACAAAAATAAACTCAAAAGGTAAGATGGGAAACCATAAAAATACTACAGGAATCTATAGGCAACAAAATCTGAGACATATGCCAAAGCAATTTCTTCACTGATACTACTCCTAGGACAATGGAAACTAAAGAGAAAATAAACAAATGAGACAACATCAAAATAAAAAGCTTTTGCATAGCAAAAGAAACCATCAACAAAACAACAAAGAAAGCCCACTGCATGGGAGAACACATTTGCCAATGTTATCACCGATAAGGGTTTAACCTCCAACGTTTACAGGGAACTCATGCAATTTAAGAAAAGGAAGATAAACAATCCAGTCAAAAAATGGCCAATAGACCTAAATAGATACTTTTCAAAAGAAGACAGAAGGAAGGCCAAGAGACATGAAAACATGCTCAAAGTCACTAATTACCCAAGAGATGTAAATTAAAATGACAATGCAGTACCATCTCACACCTGTCAGAATGGCTATCATCAACAAATCAACAAACAACAAGTGCTGGCAAGGATGCGGAGAAAAAGGAACACTCGTGCACTGCTGGTGGGAATGCAGACTGGTGCAGTCAGTGTGGAGTTTCCTCAAAAACTAAAAATGGAACTCGCATTTTATCCAGTGATTCCACTTCTAGGAATATATCCCAAGAAATTAGAAACACCAATAAGAAAGGATATATGCACCCCTATGTTCATAACAGCACAATTCACTATAGCTAAGATTTGGAAATAGCCTAAGTGCCTATCAGCAGAATAGTGAATTAAAAAACTGTGATACATCTACACAATGGAATACTATGCTGCTGTAAAAATGAAGGAATTCTTACCATTTGCAACAGCATGGATGGAACTGGAGAGCATTATGCTAAGTGAAATAAGCCAGTCAGTGAAAGATAAATATCACATGATCTCACTCATTTATGGAATACAATGAACAATGTAAACTGATGAAAAAAAGAAACAGATCCAGAGACAGAGAAGCATCGATGAGACCATCAAATCTCAGAGAGAAGGTAGGGGAGGGTCGGGGTAAGGATGAGAGATAAACCAAAGAACTTGTGTGAATGCATATAAGCCTAACCAATGGAACCAGGCAACAGGGGTTGGGGTGAAGGCATGAGTGGGGGGAGACTGGGGGGAACAATGGGGGGATAAGGACACATATGTAATACCTTAATCAATAAAGAAATTAAAAAAAAAATGTCAAAAAAAGTCATGGAAAAGATCACATTTTCCAAATCTCTCAAACCTCATATACCAACTGTCAAACATATCTAGGTAAGGTGAGTGTGTTAAAACTTGAACGCGCTCAAGTCAAGGTTTTCTGGTTCACATAAGCACCACATGTCCAACCTAAGCATATATCCTTAATTTCTGAAATCTGCTGGATGGAGACAGCATGAGCATTATTTCCCAATGGCATTTTCATGGCATGTTTCCACTCTCTCCAATCTAAGCAGCATGAAGAGACAGAAACTAATGGATAATGGAACAAATGAATTTGGTTTGAATGACAATCTTGCTTTTTAAGGACAATAAATAAAGCTCCCAAATAGAAGATGGCGCTTTTTCCTTCCCATCATTTCCCGTGTTTCTAATTATATGCATGTATATACTGTGTGTGTGTGTGTGTGTGTGTGTGTGTGTGTGTGTGTGTGTGTATATATATATATATATATATATATATATATATATATATAGCATTTTTATAAGGCATATTTCCAAGAAAGCCTCTGAGGGTACAATTTAATTTTAAAGGTGCACTTGAATTCAGACTATGACTTGAAATCATGGGACTATTGATTTTTTTAATTTGAAGGCTTATCAGATTTTATTAGAAAATCTCAGGTCATTTGACATTTATTACTAGAAATTCTTAGTAATGTAATAATCCATTAAGAACTTTCAAAAACAGGGAGGATGGGAGTGAGCTGAAAGAAGTTAATGGGTGGGGGGGGGGGGGAAGAGGACCTATGTAATGCTTTCAACAATAAAGATTAAAAGATAAAAATGAAATAAAAAGGCAAGTAAAATTAATTAATTAATTAATTAAAAAACTTTCAAAAATAATGGAAGTTTGCTACATTTTGAAATAGAGATACAAAATGCATATAGCTAGCAAAGGGCTTAAGTGGCCAGTGGTAGCAAATCAGAGATTTTCTAGATATTCATTTGGTATTTGTAAAGTTATAGAACAGGGAAAACACTGTAACCTTATTTTTTTTTATATTTCACATGACATGAGAATAAAATTTTATTTATAAATGTAAATGATACAAGTGAAATCTATAGAACCCATGTGGACGGTATTATTTATTAGGACCATTTCTTACAGCAGAATATGTAAATGATGCTAAATGACAGCATACATGCATATAGATAGGCCTAGGTACACATTCACTGTAGACTTGGGTGGGGAAAGAGGAGCCCCCCACCCCTTCCTTCTTCTGGTTCTTCTAGTTGAAGAATCAAATCAACATGAGACAGACTGAGAAGAGCAAATACAATTTAATTTCATGTGCACAGGGACCCTGTACACTTGGGAGGTTCAGAGACAGAAAAGAAGATTGAAGTATATATGACATTCTGAGCTAGGGCTGAGGTAAGGCACCTTGGGATTTCAGGAGGTTATTGCAGAGATAGCACATGTTTAGTAATTAGTAGTTTGCCCTTCCATATAGATAGATTAAAAAAATTATCTCTGATAATCTCTTATTATGGGAAGGGCACATAATTCAAATTCCTCTAGATAGATAAGGGGACAGGAGGCAGAAGTTCTTCTTGAGTTTACAGGGTCTTGGTTGATTTTAGCTCAAAATAATCTGTGCACCGCAGAGGGATATCTTGGAGTAACACATTATGAACCTCTATAGTCTCTGACCAAGGGATTGCTAAAGTGTTCTTTGACAAGACACTACTCCCTTTAAAAAGGCCAAATGAAGTTATGTCTTTTATTTTTGAAAGTCATTAGGTGACCCTGTGCATGAAGATCAGGGGTCAGACATTTACCACTTAAACTAGATCCATAAGCAAAGGTTGTTGGATAATTATCTTAAAACACTTTTATGTTCTTCTCATTTTAATCCTGTCATTACTTATTCCAAGGCACAATTCAGGCAGCTTTGAAAAGCTATTGGACTTGAAAGTGAGAAAGAATTCTGAAATTTTAGGGTTGGAAAAAACTTTGAGAAGAAAGGCGCTTTGTCTACAAATTTCCTATTAAGTCATTCCCCTCAATCTCTTGTTCCCTCCTATAGAAATTCATCTCTTCACGGCTTTGTCTAATGCAGTGGATCTCAACCTTCCTGATGCTGCGACCCTTTAATACAGTTCCTCATGTTGTGATGACCCCAACCATAAAATTATTTTCGTTGCTACTTCATAACTGTAATTTTGCTACTGTTATGAATCATAATGTAAATATCTGATATGCAGGAAGTATTTAGGTGACCCATGTGAAAGGGTGATTTGACCCCCAAAGGGGTCACAACCCACAGGTTGAGAACCGCTGGATGTCTTCTGCTTTTTGGGCAGCTTAATGGCTTTGCTCATCTCACCAACTTTTGTATACTGTTTCCCCAAGGAAAGAAATGGGCAGCGTTTTGAGATTTGGGGTTGCTGATTTGGAATATCAATTTTGCTTTATTTTTTTCATACCAGGTTCATAATCTAAAACTATATCTGATGTTTCAGACAAGTTCTAATTCCAATCATTACCTCCTCCTCCTTAAGTTCCCTCATTATTTTAACAAGATATACAGTCTTTCTCTTTCTGTCCAATGCTCCAGTAATTTACAACTTTCATTGGGTCTTGGCCCTATAAATCCCAATTAGGCAATAGCCTTAGGATTTAGCCTACAGAGTCTCACACTTCTGCCAAACCCAATCCTTTAAAAATCATACTATTTCACAGCCTCTTTTTTTTTTTTTTCCAATGATCCTAGTGTCTTCCAGAATTTGGAAGTCAGGAGACTTAGAAAATAATACAGTATATCAGAGCTTTATTTCTATTCCCATGTTTTACTCTATCAAAAAGATTATCTTTAGAAAATCATTTTTTAATATTTTCAGGTTTTTTAAAGTATCTGTTTAGCAAAGAATTTTACTTCTGAGAAATGCCACCTCACTGTTTTGTACAGAATGATCTAGGGGATGCCCTTCTGGCACAAGATGTGCCATGGAGATGAACTGGCCTTCTCCAGTGACAATCAAATGTCAAAGTCAACTTCTAAGGGAAAACCTTTCATGGTCCTTATTTGACCTAATCTTTTGAAGAACTTTAGGTCTCCCTTACCCTGTCCTATATGCTGGCATGAAAAGAAAGAATATATCTCAAAATAGGAAGATAAACATATAATTTAAAATATAAATTTAATAGTTCTACAATTTCTTAGGATCTGATACTCTGGGCAAAACCATTGAGCCTGACTTCCATTGTGTGAGAAATGGGTAATGAGTAAACATCTTATAAGGTCTTTGTAGAAGGACAGAAGAAAATAGATATGAAAGCACTATTGAAAAACTGTCAAGTACCTTAGAAATCAGAATTATTGTATTAGAACCAGTGTATACTAGCCTAAATTTCTGTTACTACTCTTCACAAGTGACTGAATTTTAACATTGTTTGAAGTGCTCTGTAAGAGTGTTCATAATTCTAGACATTTGTGTTATGTATCATGTTTTTCGGTGGAGTGTTTGTGTGTGTGTGTGCCTGTGTGCATGTTGGGGGAAGCACATCACCTTTCACAATTGATTCACACCAAAATTCTAGCTTTCAAGAGGCAGAGCAATGTGGGCAGTAGTTGTTTCAACAGTACACAGTACTGTGGTGACAAGCAAATTTTCTGGGAGAACAGAATGCTTTTCTGTCACCTTCCCCCAGATGGAGGCCAAAAGATTCCAGAAATAACTGATGGATAGAAACTGGTCCCTAACGGAAAATCCATCTATTGAAATAGTTGCAAATGCTTGAGAACTCCAGGGTTAGATCTTCCTCTCCCACCAGACAGCATGCAAAATTCATGACATACAAAAAGGAAGGGAGGGAGAGGGAGAGAGAGAGAGAGAGAGAGAGAGAGAGAGAGAGAGAGAGAGAGAGAGAGAGAGAGAGAGAGAGAGAGAGAGAGACTATGTCTTATTATGGGAAATATCTCCCACCTGCTCCTGGGATTCCATGGTCTCCAAATGGCCTTAAGAGATAAATACAGATTAATGAGCAGCATTAAGAACATAGCCCTGCTGAAGTGGTCCAGCACCAGCTTGCTTCTGTGGTCCTTCATCACTCAGGAGATCACTGAAGTCTTTTCTACACCCCAATCCCTTGGGTCGCACAACAGTATTTGGGACCAACCTTGAAGAGCCAGACTCCATAGCTTTTCAATTTGTGTTTTACAGTCTTTATTTTTTCCTTTATATCCTTAAGAATTCTGTTATCAAATATTACATTGTACACTTTAATATCTTATGAATTTATTTGTCAATTATATTTCAAGGAAGTGAGGGGGAAATTCCTTTTCTAACCTTGCGAAGTGAAGCACTGAGTGTCCCTGGGGAACACACTATTGACTGAAAAGTGTGCATTTATGAAGCTCATTTTCTTCTCCCCTCTCCTCAGTGCTTACCAAGGGCTCCATGGTGCAGCCTGGGCCTTGGCTCCTTGGTGTAAAGAGCAAGCCTGAACTCAGCAATCTGAACTGTACACCTAGTAAATTTACTTGGGATTCAATGAATCCTCTTCTCCAAATCCTATTATCTTTTAATCTATTCAGCTTCTAATGCATTTCCCCTTATTGCAAATCACCACCAGAAGCTGAGGAGTCTGGGAGAACAAACCCTATCACTTATTCATTTTGAGTGCTTATAACGTTGGTCATTAAAAAGAAAACAGGAAACATTGCAGATTATTTCTAGCTTAGTAGCAACATGTCTGTAGACAATGCTTGAGGTGTGGGCTGATAGATCTGATCTGCATCCTGGTCCTGTTTGGTGGAATATTTCTGGGAAAGGCAAGTACAGCCTCTTGCACAGAGCATGAGCATGTGTGTGTAGGGAATGGAATGCTGAATGAATTATACCTTCAGGTGTCTGGTAGAGGCCAGTGACACAACCACAGGTGCCATCTTTCAGTGGTTTTATATGGGATATTACTAATTCCTAGAATTCATGCCTCTGAAAACCCAGTCCACTGACTTGGAAACAAATTCTTTTATCCAATGGTGTGTTTATAAATTCAAATCTAGACAGGAGTTGGTGAATGTACCCTTGGAGGAAAAAAAAGACAATCAAATGCTGCATGATAAGAGAATAGAGGAAGAGAAGGAGGAAGAGGAAAAGGTGGACAAAGAAGAGAAATGAGAGAAGGAGAAGTCCTGGATAGTTAGTTATAAGGAAGCAGGATAGTATTGCATAGTGAAAAGAGCTCTAACTGTGAATATAGCTCTGGTTTCACATCAAGTCTTAGTCAACAATGAGCTGTGTGATCTTGAGGGAACTGACCTAACTTCTCTGAATGTCTATTTCCTCATCCATAAGGTACCAACCTCATAGGAATTAAATGAAATATCTCAGGTAAGGCACCATAGAATTGCAAGAACAACTGCTACTTATTTAGACCTTTGCTCTTTTATTTTAATAATCACTTATTTGGTTTAATAATCGAAATTATGAAACCACTCATATTTCTGGTATTACTAAGCTCTTTTTCATAAGGGGGTTGCAGAATAATGTGGGTCATCAAAAAACAAAAAGCAAACAAACAAACAAACAAAAAAACATTCTTAGACCTTTCTTACTCCTTTGTTTCAGAGAGCCAGACATTCACACCAAAGTCAGCCTGGAGGTTACCTTAAGAAATTGTTTTAGCAAGTCCCTAGAGGACAGAGATAATAATGCTACTTTCAATTTATATTATGCCACCTTTTTAATACATATAACTTAATTTTATCTACCAAATCTCCCTGGGGGAGATCAATAGGATTTATTCAAGTTATTATTGTTGTCATCACATGTACAGAGAGAGAGAGGTTTTGTGACTGTGCTAAAGTAACAGTGTTGGAGATGAAACTAAAAGTCAGCTCTCCTTTTGCCAGGTTGTGTATGTTTTCATTGGGCTACACATACATTCTGCCACACACAAGTAAATAAATATCTGAATAACCATGGTCAGGGCACATCTGTCCTATATTTTCTAGGGCTTAAACATTTTTTTTCAATATGTGTTTTCTTATATCTCATGTACCACCCATATTCCTTTCTATAGTATCTCAATTACTTACATGTAATAATTGAGAAGGATTGAATAAAAGATGGACTGAAAATTATTAGTGGCCTTTTAGCCTGAGGGGCAAAAATATCCACTAGGGCCCTAACTGGTTTGACTCAGTGGATAGAGCATCGGCCTGCAGACTCAAGGGTCCTGGGTTTGATTCCGGTCAAGGGCATGTAACTTGGTTGCAGGCACATTCCCAGTGGGGAGTGTGCAGGAGGCAGCTGATTGATGTTTCTCTCTCATCGATGTTTCTAGCTCTCTATCCCTCTCTCTTCCTCTCTGTAAAAAGTCAATAAAATATATTTTTTTAAAATATCCACTAGGCATTGTGACCTTGGTCAGCAGTGCAAGGCAGGGATTCAGTAGATGCTAGTGAAACAAATAAAATTTCAAATTTCTCATTTACATACAAAAGATTTGATATTGTACTAGACAAAGAGAAGCTAGAGTATAGAATGGGCCTGGAAAAGAGAGAAAGCCAGATTTTATTCTCATGAATGTCAATGGACAATTTGAAGCAAAATAACAAAGATTGAGAGTCAGTTTAACTGTCTCTAAAATGGAGACAATGAGAGCATTCGTCTACATTTCCCTCCAAGGGATATTTTTTAAATGGGGGGAAATGATAAAGTACCTGGAATACTTTGGACACAAGCAATCCAGAATTCAAGTCTCTGGTCTCTCTGCAGGAATGATGGGGACAGTCACTCATTATGTAAGACTGACACTGTCCTGTCGGCCCATTTCTAAAAAGAGCCCCCACTGAAGTCTCCAGCCGGCCTCATTTTAAAACATTGGCAAGGTCTTGTTTTGCCTTTTAACTGAAATTACATTGCTGCCTGAAGAACTAAAGATATATTTAGAAGACAGTCTCTTCCCAGTTTTTTGTCTTCTTTAAAGTTTCCTAAGTGAGAATCATTTTCCATAAAATTACATAGCACTGGAATTGGAGAAACAATCAGGAGCATCTATAAAAATAAAAAGCCTTCATCTTTCTGACTTTTTCCATATTTTTCCTCTATAATAAATACATAGCTGACTTTTCTGCTTGTTGACAGTATGTGCCTCTGTTCTATCAGATATTCGCTTTCAAATTAACACACTCAATTCATGAAATATTCTTTAGTGTCAAAAACATATAACCCAACTTTGAATTTTATACCCATATTTCTAACAAAGGGTTAATGGAGGCTTAATTTTTTGTTTCTTTACTGAAAAGTGAGTGGAAAATATTATGGATATGATACAAGCATTCATTGAGGATATGGCTATAAAATACAGAAATTATTGGTTGCCACATATATTTATTTTTTCAGTAAATAATGTGTTTGTTAAGCCTCTAATATAAACCAATCTTTGAACAAGGCTGTAAGAAAAGCATATCTACCTATCTACTTATCATCTATCTATTTATCCATCTATCTATCATCTATCATCTATCTATATCTATTGATCAATCTATCTCTTTAAGGTTATACTAGTAAGAGTTAGACAAATGCAAAAGTAGGATCAATGCTGACTGATACCAACAGAGGGGACTAAATGTGGTCCCCTGTGACAGTTCGGCTCAGGTTATCCTGGCCTGGATTTATAAGCCAGCATAAATGTCTAGAAAGGCCAGGCAAGTAATGGAATTGAAGCTAAGCCAGAAATGGATCAAGAGGGAGATAAGATCAATGAGAAACACAAAGTTCATACCATGGAGTAAGAAGATTAATTTATCTTCAGCTATGAATTAGTGCTAGCCAATGCATCTGATTTTTTTTCAATGATAATAATCAACATTATTAAGTAATATCTTATATTAAAATGTAATTACAGTGGACACTGTGGTGTGCTGCTCAACTCTCCCTGACTTGTTGCCGAAGCTTCTGGGAGTCCTGCCTATAAACAGCCTTCAGAGAGTCACCTCATCTAAGATTATGCTCTTCCCAGGATGGTCTGTATTCAACAACTTACTGATGCAGGCGTATAAAGCCACGGCCTGACCATCTTGGCCTAACTCAATCTGAAAGGTCATTTTAGCTACAGAGCTCCTTGTGAGGTTGGGGGAGGCTATCCCTGGGTCTGCATCACAGCTCAGCTTCTCCTTCTGCATAATCTTCTTTCTCTCTCTGCCCCCTCACTCTTTCACAGGTGGTAAGCCAAGGAGTCTCCTAAAATTCATGTGATGCACACAATTCTACCTCAGAGACTGCCTCTGGGGAATCCAGTCTGTGACTACTAGCAACTAATGGTTTCTTTTTTTTTTTTGCTAATTTATTTTTTAGTTATGGTTGACACATAATATTAATTTCAGGTGTATAACATAGTGTTTAGACATTTCTATACCTTACAAAGTGAGCATCCCAATAAGTCTAATACCCATCTGACACTACACATAGATATTACAATATTATTGACTGTATTCCCTATGCTGTACTTTGCATATACTTCTCATTTTATTATTGGAAATTTGTACTTCTTGATCTCTTTCACCTTTTACACCAATCCCCAAAACCACTTCTCATCTGGCAACCATCTATTTGTTCTCTTTATCTATGAATTTGTTTTGTTGATTCATTGAATTATTTTAGGTCCCACATATAAGTGAAATCAGATGGTAGTTTTCCTTCTCTGTTGGCTGACTTCTTGTTTTATTTGTTTTTATTATTAACACTAGAGGCCTGGTGCACAAATTCATGCACCAGTGGGGTACCTTGGCCTGGCCTGCGGTACTGGGCTGAAACCGGCTGTCTGACATCCCCCAAGGGGTCCCAGATTGCGAGAGGGCACAGGCCAGGCCCAGGGACCACACCAGTGCAAGATTGGAGCTGGGGAGGGATGTAGGAGGTTGACCAGCTGAGTGGGGACTGCAGGAGGGCTCCAGGGCATGTCCAGCCTGTCTCACCCAGTCCTGATGGGCCTGATACCAGCAGCAAGCTAACCTATTGGTCAGAGCATCTGGCCCCTGGTGGTCAGTGCACATCATAATGAGCAGTTGAGTGGCCTTAGCATAGCATTAGCATATTACTCTTTGATTGGTTGAATGGCCAACCAGAAGACTGGACACTTAGCATATTAGGCTTTTATTTTATAGGGATTGAGGCCTGGTGCATGAAATTTGTGTATGGGAGGGAGAGTCCCCTCAGCCTGGCCTATACCCCCCTCCAATCCAGGACTCCTCACCTGCCTGTCTAATTTCCCCTAACCTCTCTGCCTGCCTGTCTGATTGCCCCTAACTGCTCTCCCCTACTTGTCTGATGGCCCCTAACCACCTCTGCCTCAGTCCTCGCCAACATGGCTTTGTCCAGAAGGATGTGCAGAAGACGTCTGGTCTATCCGGTCTAATTAGCATATTACCTTTTTATTAGTATAGATGATGGATATCAAACAAAACCAATTCCAATTTAAATTATCTGGCCTAAGCCAACAAATAGTCCAGGCCAGTACTGTCCAATTGGAACATAACGCAAAACAAATACAGAATTTTAAATTTTCTTGGAACCATATTTAAAAAAAAACTAATCTAATAAAAGAGTAATATGCAAATTGACCCTCACTTCGTTACACCCACAAACCATGCCCACAAGCCATACCTACCAACCAATCAGGAGCAAATATGCAAATTAACTCAACTAAGATGGCGGCAACCACGGAACTGGAGCTGCCCTGGGCAATGAAGGAAGCCAGGGCCCTGCAGGCCTTGAGCTCTACTCAAGGCTACAAAGTTTCAATTATAGAAGATAAACAAGCCCCAGATACCTGCCAGGCTGGGACCTTGGGTTGCCAGGGGCAACCCAGGCTTTGAGAGACCAAGGCAACAAAGTTTCAATTATAGAAGTTAAATAAATCCCAGATACCTGCTTCCAGCCAGGAACCCCAGTAGGGACCCAAACCCTGAAGGGGCTGTGGGCAGCCTGAAATGGCCCTCTGCCCCTCACCCAGGCTGGCCACACCGCCCATGGGGTGAGGGTCCCCACTGGGGGGCTTGGAAAGCCTGCAAACAACTATCAGCCTTTCACCCAGGCTGGCCAGGCACCCCAGTAGGGACCTGAACCTTGAAGGGGCTGTGGGCAGTTTGAAATGGCCATCAGCCCCTCAGACAGGCTGGCCAGGCACACCAGCAGATGGACATCCCCAGAGGTGACCCAGACTATGAGAGGGCACAGGTTGTGTTGAGGGACCCCCCTGAGTGCACAAATTTTTGTGCACCAGGCCTCTAGTAAAAAATATAAAAAATAAAAATAATATATTTTACTTAACCCACTATAGTCAAAATATTACCATTTCAAAATTTAATTAAAAATTTAGATTATTAATATGTTTTACATTCTATTTTTCATATTAAACCTTCTAAATATTGTGTATATTTTATACTTGTAGCATAATTCAATTAAGACTCAATTTTTTAAATTAGAAATACAGGAGTTGGAAAAAACAGGTTTAGAATTGTGAGTACATGAGTTTATTCTTATATTACTATTTACTTATTAATTATTGTATTTTCCATACAAACAACTCTAAACTTATGCCTACCCCTGTATATGGTCTTCATAGAAATTTCATAAACTTTACAATTGAAAGAGTAGATTCATATACCCAAGTTGTTCCATATATTTAACTTAAGTATTTTCCAATAACTAAATTGAACATTAATACTTAATGTTAAATTGAAATTAAATAAAGTTAAATTGAATTAAAAATTCACAGATAGAGAGCAGGCTGACAGCTGTCAGAGTGGTTAGGGGCTGGATGGGGGTGTGTGTGGAAGGATTGAGCAAAATAACCCCACAAAACTCATGGACATAAACAACAGTATGGTGATTGCTGGTGGTGGGGTGAGGAGGATGTGGAGGAGGGTATAGAGTTTTAAATGATGCTGGATGGAGATGACTTGGAGTGATAAAGACAAAATACAGTGTACAGATGCAATGTTGTGAAACTGTGCATCTGAAACCTATGTAACTTTGTTAACCAGTGTCACCCCAGTAAATTCAATAAAAAAGAAAAAAACATTGCAGTTCCTCAGTAATACTAACCACATTTCAAGTGCTCATTGGCCATGTGTGGAATGTGGCTAGTGGTGTCTATGTTAATGCAGGCATGAGCTGTGCTCAAAATTTGTAAAGCCCTTTAATGAACAGTTTGCATGCTATGATGTCCAAGCCAATGCATACAAAAGCAGTGGGTAAGATAATTGAAAAAAAAAAAGCAAAATTATAAAAACATAGGGAGGATGGGGGGGAAGCGCAAGGGGAAAAAATGGAGATCTATCTATCTATCATCTCTTGTAATACTTATCTATCACTTGTAATACTTTAAGCAATGAAATAAAAAAAATAATAAAAAAAAGAAAAATAAATGAATAAAAACATGTTTTTAAAGAAAGCTGTTGCATAAGCATAGGATATCACTCATTTGTCAATAAGAACAATTTTACTGGCAAAGTATAACTCATGCAGTGCATAGAAGTGTTGGGTCTTTGTAGTTAACAATCATCAGCAAGAGATGAAAAAGATGAACAAGGAAAGAGAAAATGGAAAAATATTTACTCACATGGCCAGAAGATTAACAACAGCATGCATGCTACCACTCTGAGGTTAATTCAAGAAAAGACTGAGTGAAGAGATATAAAAGCCAAGCAGAGTGAAAGAGATGCTGATGAAAATCTTATCAGAAGATGCTTTTGAGTCCATATTCAAGGGCTATTTGAGGTTTAACAGCATCATTCAGTAGTAAAATGGTGAGGACAGGAACTGGAGTTAGGAAGGTGTCTATCTTCACAAAAATCATGAAGGTAAGTCCATGCCTGCTTGCAAAAAATGTTCAGTAAAGACAAAAAAAAAAGGTTTATTTTCTATCAATTCATCCAACAAGCAAACATTCCTTATCTACCAAGTATCTACATGTATCTAAATGCTGGAGATATACTATACATAAGATAAGTGGAGTTACTGTCCTCAATAGTCTCACATCCTAGTGAAGAAAATATATAATGAATTAATTGTTGAGTAAACAGGACAGTGTTATACACCACTAGGTGCATAAGAACAATGTGACAGAGTGTGGCAGGAGTCAGCAAGTCACTTTAGCTATGGTGACCAGGAAAGGTCTCTAGGAGAAGGGTACATTGAGTTGAGATTTGCAAGATGAAAGGGGGCATCCGGATGAGGATCTAGGGGAAGAGAGTGTCATGTGCTGCTTAATTAGTAATAGTTTAAGTTCTTAAACAATTTAAGTAATAAATAATCCCATTTAAAGATATATATATATATATATATATATATATATATAGTTTAGCCTGAATTGCAATATTTTCTTGATTAAGGCCATTAGAGCTGGCTTTCTAGTAAATGCATATCACTCTGATACTCCCATGTACTGTACAGGAAAGAAAAGCTATCTTATGTCTCTCAACAAAAATTTTAGGGAATCATTGCTCAAATTTAAAGTTTTCCCAAACCTATAAACTTTGTGCTGATATAGCAATTAATTCCCTGAAGTCTTAACCTACTTCCAGTATCATGCTCTGTGCATTATTTGTATTTGTCTTTGAAAATTTCCCTTCAGATAATAAGATCACCACATATTCCCTAAGAGTCTCTGTTTGCTTGATGTCCCATTGTGTGCCTATTATGCAGGCATGATTATTTACAGTGTCCTCTTTTGTCTTTCAAGGTGTCCTGCTTTGGAGATAAATTATATGGTCACTCTAAATAGTACCCACTTGGAGGGTACAGATAAATTCTTCTTGTAGAACTTTCAGGCAAGCAAGCACACACAGGGGCATTTTGTGCCCTTGCATGTTCTCAGTCAGTTCCCATCTGCCAGAGATTAAATATAAATAATGAAGACTGTAAACAAACAATGTGATTTACACTAAGCACTACAACTTGCTCTCATGCAGGGCAACATATTGTCTCCTAGCATGCTCATCCTCCCTCACCTCCCTCATGACCTTACCAGCGAAGAGAGCTTCTTGATTTAATGATGCCTGATAGCAGGCACTGAAGACTCCTGTTTACATTTTTTTGAGTCTACATTTATCTCTTCATTTTGTTTAGCTTTGTTTTTACTTTTAGTTCCTCATCTAAAGCAACCAGCTGACCCTCTGGGCATTGTGTTTAGACCTGAAGCAATCAATACTAGTTTCAAATAACATGGAAGAGCCCCCAGATCTACATCAGAGCTGTAAGCAGGAGTTTTGACTGGAGCTGGATGCTATCATTTTCAGGAGTCAAGATGTGTTGTTCAGACAGTGGTGTGACATGGGGGTGGGATGAGAGGATATAAAGCCATCCCACTACACTGATTTGAACCTTAAGACACAATTTAGAGATTGTTGAAAACCAAGAGAGGATTAAGCAGAGAGGATGCTAAGAATTAAAAACAACCATAAAAATTTCAGATAAATATATTTGCTGGCTGGAATGCACCTTTCTCTGTCTACAGTTCTGCTTACCTGCCCTGGTCTGCTTATTTAATCTTTATACACCACCTGTAAGCATAGTCTCCACTGAAACACCTTCCCTGACTTATACCCCAGCCTCCCTCCCTCTCTATCTATCTATCTCAATTGCAAGCTCCTTGAAAGGGGATGGTTCCTTATGCATCTCAATAGTCTCAGTCTAGCAGTTTGCATACAGTAGTCACTCAATAACTGTCCTCTGAATTTAATTTAAACCCACACATACTGATGCATTTTACATCCTATTGTTGTGGGAAGGAATGAAAAACTGGATGAATTCTAGCACTATTATGTGGCTGTTTTATTACATAGCTATTTCCTAGCAAACAGACTAGCTCTAAACTCTTCATGAGAGATTCAATTTAGGGGAAACAATGGAAAATTAGAAAACCTGTCTTGACAGGAAACATTGAGATGAATAATGGGGCAAAGAGCATGGACTTTTCTTAAGTGGGCACACACACTCGCGCACACACACAAAGCCATACAAAATCATTTACTTATAGCCCCATCTGGAGGGAGAGGAGTAGACCAGAGGCATTTTACATAAGAAATCTACTCTCTAATTGGCATAAGGTAAATTACTGTACTGATTGTTCCTGTACTTGGTGGGGTGATAGAATAAGATGAAAATAAATAAAATTATTTATTTATTACTTAACTTTCTCTTTTGTTGTGAATTTTATCACTAAAAATTATATTTATATTGTTTCCATGAAATTTGTTTTGGACATTTTCAGCATTCAAACAAAAACACCAGAAAACTAGATGTTTTTGAACTAGAGAACTGCCCTTCCAACTGATTTTAGAAGTCTAAGAATATCACAGGTGAGAAATTTTGAGAAGTGAGGTGATTTGACCCTGACTGCATAAAGCCGGGGATGGTATCTGGTATGGACTTGGTAAATATTTGTAAGAAATTAAGTAAATGAATCAATGATGATCAAACACAGCTAATAACTAAGAATTAAACCAAAGTACTGCATAACCCAAGTAAAAGGCTATTCCCACTGTATATCTTATACTAATACTGGGTGTAACTATTGAAGCAAGGATATTTATCTTTGTTGTATTTCCAAAAACAATTAAAATCTCTCTTCAAAAAGCTATTCTGAATCCTTTTATGCACATAGCCCATTTAGTACTAACTGGAAGTGAGAATATGCATGGAATCACCATTAAATGGGACCATAGAGCATAGTTGCAACAGGAGGAAAGTATCCCAATATTTGTACATTGTTCATAGTGCTGCCATTCTCTACAAGTCGTCCAGAGTCAGAACATGCCTCTGGCCAGTTTCTTTCAGCCAAGCTTCCCTCAGGCTGCAGAAATGTGTGCAGTACTTTCTGGAAATGTCTGAGAACTCCCCTGAATCCCTGTCCGCTCCTTTTATTCTGTTTCCTCTGCCAATACCTCTCGCCCCTGGAAAACGCTCACATTAACAACCTGAGTGGAATTTTCTTCTTATAGTTGTGCTTGACCTCCTGTGCATATTGCCAGCCATTAGGGGCCAAAGCTTGTCCCCAGAACACAGAATACATTGCAAGACAAAAACCACAGTGTAACAAATTGGCCAAGAAAGATAAAAGTGGATCTTAATTGTCTTAGAACACCATGTTTGTGGCAAGATGTGCTGAAGCTATAAAGTAGTAAGTACTAGAAAAACACATGCATATATAGATGGGTAGTTTTTGATTTGTATGCTTTTGGTATGCATGATTTTCAGTTACCTGATTTAGTTAATAGTGCCATTCTCCCAAGAATAGGGTTAAAATTTCAATTGTTGTATATATAGTATGCTCTTAGTACACTTTGCATAAAATGTAAGCGTTGCTGTTAGTTCATTTGTCTGTGATCACCTTGTAAAGTACAGACACATATGGCCAGCCACTTGGGTCCCTCAGAGCTCAGTCAGGCATCTGTTATTCAGTTCCTCTGTTAGTCTGTCTCCCAGTGATCCACCCACGCATGTGACATGGTATAAGACTGGTAAATCAAAATAGAGAATTGGTCAAAAAAGAAACAAAAAGTGAAAATGCTGAAAACGAAATTTCTGTTGGACATAATGGAGTTAAAGAAGAAATAGCTGACTGTGGAACATTGAGGCTGTCACCGTTCAAGAGAGATTTCAAGGCCTGCAAGGAGCTAAGAGGCTCTTTCTAAAATTCAAATAAGATTCCTCCCTTGTAAGTAAGCAGTCATACCGCTATCCTTTTTGCTGGCAAAAAGGCATGTTGTTTTCTTGATTTATATCACATCAGCAGGCTCATGATCCCACATAACAGTGTGGCTGATGAAAGCCTGGGAGCAGACTCTCTCAGTTGTCTTGAAAAGCCAATTGGAATATAGTCCTGTGCCTTACTTCTGCACCCAATTTTCCTACAATGATGACTGTAAAGCAGTTAAAAGCATTGCTTGCTATAGCAATCATGAAAAAGCTTTTCTTCTAACATTGTTCTGAAAGATCTATGAACCCATATTCCTCTGGAGTTGTATATCCTCTTTGCTGTGTTCCACTTATAATGCTCATGAGAGAGGTCATGAATAGAACTGAAGTGACAAGTCTTCAGCTGTTAATATTCCCCCCAGAGAGCAATGCGATGAAGCAGAAACATGATACAATAAGATTATCTAGAATCATCCTCCTTGTAAAGGGAAGTCATGGAGACAAAAAGCAAAATACTACCCAGTTATAAGGAATAAACAATTTTTGAGATTTTTATGAATATGCTTTTTATACAAGATACGGTATATTTGTTGAACAATATATAGAGCTATTTCCTACTGGATATACTTCTTTCATTCTTTTAAAAATTTCACATCTTTGCATTCTCATTATCAAAATAAAAAGAAGAAAAGTTGGATAATACTAAAACATTAAAAAAATATAGTGAGAAGGATAAACCAATTTAGATAGATCCTTTCCAGCTTTTCTTCAGGGACATACATGTATTCTTAGTGAATATCACCTCACACTGTACCTGCTTTTCTATAGTTTTATTGTTCCATCACCAACCCCTGTTATAAACATCCCCTGACATGTATAGTCTACTGATCATCTGGATGGAAACCATAGGCATGAGTCAGCAATCAGCAGAAGACAAATTATGTAAAGTTATGCCCTTATCATGGAAAAGAATCAGTGTGAACTCGTGACCTCAGAAAGAAGTCTATTTTTCAGATTTCTTAATACTGAAAGTGCCAAAAACAGGGCACTTGTACACACACTCAACACCACATGTGCTAGGTTCGCTGCATTTCTGTCTGTTTCCAGTTTGGGGGCAGGAAATAATCTCCACAAGTCTAGGACTTCTATTGTTGCCAGAACACAAGCATGAGTCCCAAAATGTCAAAGAAAATTCTGCAAAGCCAAAGAGCTCACATAAGGGAGATCTTGCTGGTCAGCTGGTGATAATGTGAACACTAAATAAGACTGATAACAAAATGGCTCAATATCTTTGTTGTTGATTAAAAAACAAGCTCAGGTTATGAAAGTTCATAGCGATGCTCAGAAAAGTTAATTTAAATTATATTGCGGGTAGTTGTAATATAAAAGAAGTATGAGCATAATAAAGTATATTTAATTGTTATTGATTTCAATAAGTAGGGGAGTGCTAAAATAGATGTGCACATATATTTTGTTTCAGGTTTTTTTTAGGTGCCTGTTTATAAGGTATTGGTATGGTCATGTTACTATTGGGTAAGTAGAGAGTGGTGAATAAAAGTAACAGGCAGTACATCAAACAATCTTGATAAAAATAAAAGAAGGATGCTACTAAGAGTAGATAAGGCTGGTCAGCTCTGGGATTCAGTAGAAAAGGACCTGCCAGTGTAGTCCAGGATGGCACATTAATCTAACAAGCTAAAAAGAAATAATTACCTGGATTCACCCTCATCTCTTGAGAGATGAAACTGTCAAATGGCTCTCAACTTTTAATAAGGTGTTTATCAGAATATATGTTTTTAATAATGTTAAATAAAGAACAATGTCTAATAATAAACATGGTTCATATAATGTCACCAAGTGTAACACTTAAAAATATTTTTGGAGAGAAACAAGTTGCAAAAAAATATTTAGACTTTTGTTATGTCTTGAAGTGATAAATGAATGTAATGGTTACAAAAAATGGATATATGCATTACACTTATATATAACCAAATAAATAAATAACCTCAGCCTGCTGAACAGCAGCTCAGATCTGATTCGCCTCAAGAAGCAACTACTATTTAATGCATTATTTGTGTATTGATGTATAATCCTAGAAAATATAAAAATAGTAAGCATGGAAATAAAGATAAGATAATCAAACTCATGATTTACTACAGGTGTAAGTTTAGGAGCAAATATTTAAGTTCAAAAGATGTGTAATTTAAGATATTTGAAATGTTATAAAATATACAAAATATGAAATTGAAATTTTAAGAGGAATTAATCATCTTATAGAGAACATTTAGTTTTCAAAGTTTGACTTTTTAGATATATAATTTAAATAAATTAAGCATTTAAATAAATTATAGATAATAATAAATATTCCTCCCTGTGCATGAAAGACCGTTAGATATGAAGGTATCCACTAATATGTCTGTTTTGTCTTATACTTATTAGCATTGCATTTTTAAAGGTGGTCTTATGTCTAACAAACAAAATGTCCTTAAAGAAAATTGCACCCCATAGATAAGGCTGTGGGTACAATAGGGTGGTAATCTGGGTTGTGAGAAGAGCTTTATAACTTTGGTTAAGCTCTGCCTCTGTTAATTAAGGGAATAGATATGCCTTATACTTATATCTAATCAAATGTATCTATTAGAATAGACTAAGCTAACCTGTGCAACAGACAAGCCCACAATCTCAACAGTTTAGCATAATCCAGGCATTTTTTGGTCTATGATGAGGGGACTACAGGCTTTATTGTATGTGGTCTGGGTCCTCACCACAAGGACCAGGGTAATGGGCTGGCTACTAACTTAAGATTGCTGGTAGCCTTATAGAAGGGGCTTTAAAGAGAGCTCTAGAAGGTCTCATGTCACCATTTAAAGGACATGGTTTTGTTAATAAAGGAGTCATTTATTTTATATTTCCCTACTGATGTCTGAGGATAATTTCTGCTCCTCATGGACATGGGAGTCACCATGTCACTGCATATATGCCTTTGTCTCAGCCCCAGTCAGCCCCACCTACTTAAACTAGAACATGTACTCTGCGTCTTTGGTAGTTTTGCTTCTTTGCTCAAGGAAATTCAAAGAGGGAACTTCCTTTATTCACTGTATCATACCTGCACATCTATACACCCACCCCCTAAAATCTCTGGTCCTCTACACATCCAGATGATAGTAACCATTCCTCTCTGGAGGCATAGCCTAGATCCTAGAGGGATCATTTCTTTGTCAACCCTGACAATGACTTTTTCTTATTTTCCTTTTCTTAAGGGCTCACCTTAAGAAGTGTCTCCTTTAATCTGTCTGATGCTGACAGGTTAATAGTTGGATGCTGACAAATACTGGAAGAGACAGAACAGAAGTGCTTCCCAAGACCTAAAACACTATTTTTTTAAAAATTTTTTGCCACTAGTCCTTCCCTGCCCCTACCCACCAACCACTTGGTTCTCTGTTCTGTCTGTGCAACTTTAAAAAACAGTAGCTTAATATTTAGTGCTACAAACATTTTTTGGGAGTACACCTCAAAAAGGAAAGCCCATTATTTCAGGGAACATGATAACATCCTTTAGGGACAGCTAATAGTCATTTCTTTGGAAGTACCTAGGACCCAGAACATGATGATGTGTCTGAGGTTCTTTTTACTAGCTTCGTAGTAAAATATCAATATGTTCTGATGACCAATATCATTCCTTATATTTGAAATTACATTAAAAGGAAAGACACTCTGTACCTCTCTGTGGTTACTTTATTCTCATTAAGTCTTCTCTCTCCCCTGCCCCATGTAGACTACCACAGGCAAAAAATAAAATAAAAATTATGTATTGAGGTCTTTTATGAAATGCGTGAAATAATGGTGAGAGATATAAGATAAAGTACAGAATATATAAGAAATCTATAAATGATATATGGGATAAGATCCATATGAGTGTATATATATATATATATATATATATATATATATATACACACATATGCATATATAGGAGAAAGAGCATATTTAGAAACATACGTGGTTACTTTCTGACAAAAAAATACTAGAATATAAACTCTTGCTCCTTAATATATCTCTGTTGTTTAGAAAGGTACCTAGAATAAAGTAAACACATAATTTTCTGGGCCAAATGAATGAATATCACAATCTTCTAGCCTGGTCAGTGTGGCTCAGTGGTTGAGCATTGACCTATGAACCAAGAGGTCATGGTTCAGTTCCAGGGCACATGCCTGGGTTGTGGGCTTGATCCCCAGTGTGGGGCATGCAGAGGTCGGAGATCAATGATTCTCTCTCAATATTGATGTTTCTATCCCTCTTTCCCTCTTCCTTCCTCTCTGAAATCAATAAAAGTATTTTTTTTAATATCAGAATCTTCCAGTAGATAAAGGTATAAAAATTATTACCAAAAACAATTTGTTCATGTTCTCCACTGAGGATATCATCAAGAACCTTTATATTTTCATCTTAGTATATCTTTGGCTGGGTCTTCACAAAACATTATAAAGACAAAAGGATGTTGAATTGAAAATGAAAGTCTCCCCCAAGTGCCCCAACTACTGCCTGTGAAATGATGACTTTCTGGCAACTATGTCCTGACACTTCATTTGAAGACCCTTCACACACCAGAGAAACGTTTTTTTTATGGGGATCCGAGTAGAGACTCTCCCACCAGTATCAGTGACAGAAACAATGTCCACTCCAGAAAGGAGGCAGGTGCCCTAGTTTTTAAGATGAAGCAGCCATTTCTTCCGGACCTGTGGCCAAGCCTTACTCTTCCTGCCTCACAGGAATCTTGAACACGCAAACAGTAACAAAACCAGCCCTTCACAACTGTGGAGCTCGTAATGAGTTCTGCCGGGCAGAACAAAATGCTCCAGTAATTTTGCATCCATTATGGCCTAGAGAAAGAGGCTGTGAAAGAGAAAGAGGATGCAGGAGAGAGAGATCTACAGATGTCTCTGTAATGAGCTCTCGGAGAGAAAAGCTCTCCTCTGTGTCTCCTTCCATTAGCCAGCTGCCTGCCTCTCTCATGGGTGGAGGACTACCTGCCACAGACTCTGGGAGCACCATGGCTGAGTTGGATGACCTTTCCGCTCCAAATAGGTCCTAGATTCTGAAAAACATGGGTCTGGTTCCTCACAAAGCCTAGGTTCTGAGAAACACATCCCTACAGCAACTATATTTTTGCTATTGGAAAAGCACCAGTTTGATTGCTGGACAGCATGCCTTCAGATCCTAATTCTACCTGTTACCATCTACCGGTATATGACCTTCAGCATATTCCTTATTCTCTTTATCCTTTAATTGGCACAGGTGCACAAAACATAATCTGCATAGTATATGCATGTATTTGCTCTAGTGATTAGTGCTCAAAAATGATGGCTATTTTTATTAATACCATTAGTACTAGAAACAGGAAAATACATATGACACTATCAAGGAGTAAAACATGGTGGCTTCCTGTAAAGCAAACCTAATGAAAATACTTATCATGTTTGTGAGAAGATAATATTCTCAGATGATTTCTTTGTCTAAAGCACAACACATAAGACTAGAATAGAATGTTTTTCCAAGTTATATTGGGCTAACTTCTAGACAGGCAGATAATTTTGGTTTTCCTAGGGAAAACATATTTCTCCTTGGCCAATCAAATTAGAGCCAGTCTCATATAGTATGGAGAGTATCTTTTCCTATTTTCCTAGAGATCTGTGAGTGCCTTGCAATGCTTCCAGATTAATATTTCTGAAGCACACTTTGATTTTATACTTTCCTCCTTAAAATAATTATCTTTTAGCTTTTGTACAAGTTACAGATGTCTGAATGGGTATAGGGATACTAATAATGTACACTTGATTGGTTATAAAAGGAAGGAAGAAGTATTAGGAAAATTTAAGACCAAATATATTTCCCGCAGTGAATTATCAAATGATAATTACCACTAGCCAAAATAAAGAAGTCTCTCACTGTAAGGATTTGTTTAGTTTGAGCAAAATAAACTTACGATACTGGTGGCTCTAGGCTAGGATTCAGGAGTAATGCCAGAATGAATGATTAGGAGTCATTTCCAATGAGGTTTCATTTAATGTTCTGAGTGTGCTTGAAATTCAGAGAGAGATGAAATTCAGAGAGAGAGAGAGAGAGAGAGAGAGAGAGAGAGAGAGAGAATCTGAAGAGAAGAGAGAGAGAGAGAATCTGAAGAGAAGAGAATCACTCTCTGGAGAAGGCCTGAATTGAGAACAACACTTCTTATTCTAGGCTATTTACCTTTTGGATGGATACATTCTTGGTTGTGGGAGCTGTGCATTGTAGGATGCTTAGCAGGTTCTCTGTCCTCTATCCACTAGGTACCAATAGCAGTAGGTACTCTCTTGCCCCTCCATCACATTATATGTGATAATAAAAAACATCTCCAGACATTGCCAAATGTCCTCTGAAAGAAGGGAAAAATCACCCTAGTTTAGAACCACTGAGGGGTAGAAGGAACTAGAAAATGTGACCAAAAATGTCTAAAGGAGCAATACCAGAAAACGATGATCTCATGAAAGCTAAACCAAAGCATTTAAGAATTGAATAATCCCCCTAACCGGTTTGGCCCAGTGGATAGAGTGTTGGCCTGTGGACTAAAAGGTCCCAGGTTAGATTCCGGTCAAGGGCATGTACCTTGGTTGCGGGCACATCCCCAGTGAGAGGTGTGCAGGAGGCAGCTGATCAATGTTTCTCTCTCATCAATGTTTCTAACTCTCTATCCCTCTCCCTTCCTCTCTGTAAAAAAACAAAAATCAATAAAATATATTTTTTAAAAAAGAATTGAATAATCAAGACACAGCTTCTGAATTGTGATCTCCAGACCAGTAGCATGGGAATCACCTGGGAACTTATGAGAAGTACCTATGCTCAGGCCTAGAGACTACTTACTTGAGGACTCTGGGTGTAGAGCTCAGAAATCAATGTTTTAACCAGAACTCCACTGAGTCTGACACAATAATGCCAAGAACCATGGATCAAGATTATTCAAAGTTGCATGGAAGTTAAAAAAAAAAAAAAAAAAAGCTGACTTTTAGAAAATTCCAGCCAATGCGAACATTTGGATATTAAACTGTAGCATGTAGGTGGTCACTTTTAGTAGTGACACAGGAAAAAGAGACACATCTTTTTTCCTGTGTCACTAGGATGTGTTCCAGAAAGTGGGCAGTGAACACGTAGAGCCCGGCACTGCAGACTACTTTTCTAATAAAAAAATTTTCATCATCAAGATACATTTTGATTTGCTCTAGGGTAAAGGAGACAATCAATTCCATGGTCAGGGCAAAGAAGTAAATGAAGAGTTAGAGAAAGAAGACAGGAGGGCTAGAAGGGTTAATTATGGAGCAATGGTGTTTTGCTGGACATCTAGCCACTCTGTTCACTTACTCTTGCTCACATGGCTGAGACATTCAAAAGGTCCAATGAGGCCCCCAGTTAGACTACCCTAGTATACTACTTATGGATTTAGTACAAATAGTAAATCATTTTTCTAGGAGTGTAGAGCTTCCTTCTGACCAATATGGACCATGCAATGATTCCCAAACCAGGGGTGATCTTTGCTTTCTTCCTGCTCCCCAGGGGACATCTAGCAATGTCTGGAGACATTTTTTTAACAAGTGGAGAGGCATTACTGATCTCATGGGTACAGGTCAACAATGCTGTTAAACATTCTATAATGCACAAAACAGCTCTCACAGCAACACATTGTTTGACATAATATGTCACTGGTACTGAAGTTGGGAAACCCTAGTCTACTAGGAACAATTCATTTTATCATTTGGTTGTACTTTATGTTACAAGGCCTAGTCTCTCCAGGCAGGCAGTTTGCATCTCTAGTTAACTATTTTTGTTTTGTTAATCCTCACCTGAGGATATTTTATCCACTGATTTTTAGAAAGAATGGAAGGGAGGGGGAGAGACAGAGACAGAGGAAAAAAAAAAAAAAAAAACATGTGAGGGAGACACATCAATTGGTTGCCTCCTGCACGCACCTCAACTGGGACCAGGGATTAAGCCTGCAACCAATGTGCATGTCTTTTACAAAAATCGAACCTGGAACCTGATGCTCTAATCACTGAGCCAAAGTGACTAGGGTTTAACTCTAACTTTTGCCTAATGTTTTCCATCATTGCCTTTCTACTAAAAAGAGAGTTTCACCTAGTTTGGCTATAAATCCTATGACATTTCAGCTCAAGAAATTTACTTTTAACTCTATCACTGTGTGTTTTGGTCTGTATTTGATGCATACACTAACAAATATGCATCCTACATGCAATTGCTCATATTTCATTCACTTATGACCAATAGAATATCTTTATTCAGAAACCAAACTCTAGCAGAAGTCCTCAAACTATGGCCCGAGGGCCAAATGCGGCCCGCCAATATTTATTTGGCCTGCCAGATGTTTTTTCTGCCTTTTCTTTTTTAAATTTCAAAATAAGATATGTGCAGTGTGCATAGGAATTTGTTCATAGTTTTTTGTTTTTTGTTTTTTTAACTATAGTCTGGCCCTCCAATGGTCTGAGGGACAATGAACTGGCCCCCTGTTTAAAAAGTTTGAGGACCCCTGCAGAGTCCAGAAACTAGCCTGGCTTATTCCAAGGTATTGCCTTGTCCATTGCTTAAACTCCAAAAACTGAGACACATGCAGGCAACACTTCTGAAAGTGCTTGTTTTGCTTTTCTATGTACACATTGTCTGTTGGTTAAGTCTACAAAGATGCCAGTTCTTTACATAAATATCATGTCCTAGTTTATTCATTCAAAGTTTCAAAAATTCAGACACACTGCCAAAAATTACAGAAGGAAGGAACAGACAACAGTCTATTTGTTTGAAAGATCCATTGTCCACAATATTGCTTCCAGTCAAGCTTCAAGGCTGATGTACAACTGTATGCAAAATACATCCTTCTTGTCTTCTCCTACCAGTTCACTCCTACGTGCTTGATTACTCATAACTGTAAGGTGACAAAATAAAAGGAAGAAAGGGGGCAGGGGAGACAAGGGGGTAATAGCTCCAAAAAGAAGTGGTAGTTCTGCAAAGGGTTACTTTTCAGCATCTTTTCTTGGAACATTTAAGATTAATGGTTATGTGTAGGAAGAAAGAATCCGTTGATATTTTAGTCATTTCTATTTACTCAGTGTATTTTTAAATAATAAAATGATAAAACACCATAATGGAATGATTACTCAGAAGTAGACTATATTAAGTTTCATGGCTATTGCTTAAAATGGACTCTAACTTCTCTTGGATTCTGGCTTTGAAAGTTTTGAGTAGATAACTTAGTCATACACACACTGGACTCCTTCTCCATTATGGAGAGTAGGCTGTTGAGAACACTGAGCATATATTAACTTGTAAGGATGTATTCCCTTCATAAAATGATTCTAATGTCTGCCCATTTTTTCTTTCCAAAGCTCTCTTGTTTTGTAATTTTCTTTTCAGACTTCTGATTATACAAAAATTATATAGTTAAGTTCTATTAACACTTGTTAATACAAGTTTAAGCAGGAAGGTTTAGGTCTAGAATTCAGGGAGGTGAGCAATTGGTACCAGAGACCACTAGAAGGAAGGTAAAAGAGGCATAAGCAAAGATAGAGCTGATGACATCTCGTGGAGGACAGTGAGTATTCAAGATTGCAATTGAATATTTTTTTTTATGTTTTTAAGTTAGATAGCAGCCAAATTCTATTCAGGTCTTCAGAGGCAAATTATTGCATTCACATCAATTGTTTCTTGCCTTTATGCCCATACTTGTCTTTGTGCACTGCCCCAGAGTTAATGGTTCTCATCCTTTCATATCTTTACTTCCTCCTTCCTCCTCCATTATCAATTTCCTACATTATTTTAAAGATAATTTCCAATTTACAGGGTTATAAAAATAATAGAGTTCCCAAATACCCCCTATTCATCTTCCCTTATGGAAACATCTTACATTACCATAGAACAGTGATCCAAACCAGAAAGTTGACCTTAATGTAATGCTATAAACTATCTCTTGTAATAATAATAATAATAATAAAACAAGTATCTAAGTCACTTATCCACTTAACAAATATTTATTAGGTTCCTACTATATGCTATGCACCATTCGAAGCATTTGAAATGGATCAATTATTAAATAATACAAAATCTACATTGGAACAAATCAGTGAATACAGAAAACAAAAAATTACATTGGTGCCCTCATTGAATTTACATTCTAGCTGGTGGAAGACAGTTCAGTTTATTCTGAAGACAGTGTTATCACTGAAATTATTTAGATGATTCAAGGGTGGATCTAGAGAGTACAGAGGACAATCCTAGTTGAAAGTGAGTCCACACCCTTGGTTCACATGAACTACCTCCCACATGTTTTTTTATAGCTTTGTGTTTGCATTCTTTTAATCTCCCTCCAACTTTCAAAGTATCTTTCTCTTTTTCTATGTTTGTGTCATGAAAATTACTATTTTCATATTTATTGGTATTTTCCATGAATTTCTTTTCTAATTTTGACAAAGCTGGGTAAATTGGAATAATGGAACCATATACAAGTAATTTTCTACCACAAGTACAATCTTCTCTGAGTCTACTATCCATAAACATAATACCAAAATGAAAGAAGGGTAGAACATTTTTATTTTATACATCTTATTAGCCATGCTGCCTGATTTTCAACACCCTTTCACATCTTATATTTTATAGGAAACTATAGACTCATAGAGATTGGGCCTAGCATGCTTTTTTATAAGCACTGGTGATGTGGGCCAATGCTACCTTCAAGAATCTTATGTTGATACTTTCATACATCTAATAATCTCCTTAAAATACTCCTTAGAGGAAAATGAGGCTAGATGGTTTAATATTAAAAAAACATTTGGTAGAATTGCTATAATGGTCACCTGAAAAATAGGTATGTGAAAAGACAGAGGGAATGATGGACAGAGAAAGAAATTCTTAACAAATCTAGGCAGATCTCTAACAGTGAGACCTTATCACAGATAGAGCAAAAAGATGCTAAATCCCACAAGTTTGGGGAAAACTACTCACATGGTCATTTCTTTCACACATGACATTGAACAGAGGACTCTGCCAACAATCTAATCCTGACTTACTCTTTACCAAGTTTCTAAACATTTCTGTTTTTGCTAAACACATTTGCCTTCATTTCCCCAGTCATCTGGAGAAAATTACTCCCAAACCTTTGCTTATAGAATAAATGTAAAGAAATAGCTCAGAAAGAGACATAATTATCTAGTTACTAGGGGTCCGGTGCATGAAATTCGTGCACTGAGGGGGAGATCTTCAGCCCAGCCTGCCTCCTCTCACATATTGGTAGCCCTCAGGGGGTGTCCTACTGATGGCTTAGGCCCACTCCCTGATCCTCTTGGGGAGTGGCCCTAAGCCACAGTCTTGCCTCCCTTTGTGGGAGGCAACCACGCTAATCAGGGGAAGCCACCAGCCCCATTACACGGCTGCTGCAGCCACTGCCAGTAACTGCAGCCACCAAGGTGTTTTCATCAACATGACTCCAGTCCTTTCACCATGAAAAAATGACAACTTTCTTTAGGCATTTTCAAGATGTGTCTTCAATAGGATATGACTTTTCTTTCTTTCTTTCTTTCTTTCTTTCTTTCTTTCTTTCTTTCTTTCTTTCTTTCTTTCTTTCTTTCTTTCTTTCTTTCTTTTTCTCCTCACCTAAGGATATGTTTCATTGACTTTTTAGAAAATGTGGAAGAGAAGGGAAAAACAGAGAGAAACATCAAAGTGAGAGGAACACTTTGATTGGTTGCCTCCTGCATATACCCTGACCTGGGCCCCGGCCAGGGAGAAGCCTTCTACCTAGGTACATGTCCTTGGTCACAACTGAACCCAGACCCTGCAGTAAGCAGGCTGAGGCATTGTGCACTGAGCTAAACCGGCTAGGGCAGGATATCACATTTCTTAGCCCTCCAGTAGTGGACCTTCTTTTTTTTTTCCAGGAGTGTGGTGGAAAAACCCTAAATAGCCTTTAGGGATTCTTATTACCCAGGTTACTAAGAATATTACCAGTGGCATACAGGGAGCTTAGCCAATGAGCAGTAAGAAAAGGTGTTTTCTCTATAGTTCACTCCAATCCCAGCTCCACCCCTTCCCAGGCCTGCAGCCTCTGCCTGAGGATGCAGGCCTGGTTAGAAGACCCCCAAGCCCCTCAGATCGCCAGCTTCACAGAGCCCAGGCCTCTGCGATCACAGGCTCTGATCCAGCAGCCTGACATCGCCAGCTCCACCCTTGCCCACTACAGCCTATGGCCAAGGCTACAGGCCTGGACAGGAGACCCCCAGGCCCCTCTGATTGGCAGCTCTGCCCCTGCTCAGGCCCTGAGATCACAGGCTCCGCCCCTGTCCCACTGCAGCCTCTGGCCAAGGCTGTAGGCCTGGGAAGGACACCCCAGATCCCTACTTTGCCGGCTCCACTGGTTCCCAGACCCCTGCAATCACAGGATCCACCCCTGCCCCCTCCAATTGCTGGTTATGCAGAGCCCAGGCCTCTGCGATCTCCAGCCTTGCCCCTGCCCAGGCCTGAGGCCTCTGGCCCAGGCTTTATGCCTGGGTAGGGCACCCTCATACCCCTCTGATCACCAGCTCTGCCCTTGCCCCCTCCTATCACCAGCTCTGCCCTTGCCCATTCCTGAGACCTCTGGTGAAGGCCTCTGGCCTGGGCAGGGGTCCCCCAGCCCCCTTTGATTGCCTGTTACTCCCCCTGGGGCCGCCACCTCCCCCACCACCTGCCTGGCTAACAGGCCTGGCCACTTCAGTGTCATGGTTGAGCTGGACTGGGTGCTGCCATCTTGTGGCTATGGGGGTGGTCATCTTTGTGATGGAGTGATGCCTAATTTGCATATTACTCTTTTCTTCGATAGGATTGTAAGTTTGGTTGATGAATCACTATCTCATGGCTGATTTTTTGAAGTTAAAAACTTAATGGCAACCCACACCAGTTTAAATGTGCCAATGCACAGACATGCTATGAGGCTCAGGTGATGCCACCACCCAGTTCATGCCCTTGTTAATAAACAATATAAATAAGCAACCAATGGGGAGCAGTTCATTGAAATCAGTGTGCTATGTATTGAGTATTATGCAAAAAATAAATGTCTTTGGACACTGAAATACTAAGTTCTACCTGAAGGGCAATCATCATGCTGTCCATTCCAGCCAGTAGCTTATTTTCAAGAGTGACTGCAGGGGAACAAACACCAATCTCAAAACCTTAAGAGATTTAGAGTTTTAATTTACCTCAATAATGATGCCTCTACATTAGTTCTCTTCAAGTATTCTCTTAGTTCTGGCACAGCAGGGTACACACCATAATTCTCTCATTTCTCTGCCTGTCCTACACCACAAAGTATCTCTTCTTACCCAAAGAAGAAAATAAAAGTGTTTTCCCCCCTTTAAGTGATTTTAGAGTATATGTGAATTATTATACTGCATTAAGCCAGAAAAAGACATTCATAATAGGGAAAAATTTATCAATTTTGATACCATTCAAAAACATTTGCTGCACTGAAATGTGTTTATCGTGGATGTGGACAGCTGAAGATTGCAATGTATTAGTTTTTAAGTTTTCTGTTTCAGACAGACCTCCTTAACATTTAGAACTATGAGAACAGTGGTGCCCTTCATAGCTGTTATATAATCTTTCAGTTTGATGTCCTACATATCTGGCTAATATATGGTTTCTACTGGGTGTTTTACTCTATCTGTCTAGTAGCAAAGTAGACCAGTAGAGATGAATATATTTGTGAGGTTCCCAAAATGCTTACTGATGATGAACGCATAACAGAGTGCTGTCATTCTAGGCAAAAAAGAGAATCAGTCTGTCTGTAATTCAATGACATTTCACACAGAGTAGTGCTATTGAAAATGGTAGGGGAAAAGATGGTTAGGGTTTTAGAAAGATTAACCTTGAAATATAGGTCTACTTTAAATTGCCATCTAACCAAGGGCATTCACTTTCATAAGCTCATAGGGATATCCTGTTATCATATATGCTACTACGCACATGGACACACACAAACACACACACACACTCATAATACAGTGACGTGTAACTACTGTCATTTCCATATATACAAATTCTACCACCTAACATAGTTACCAAGATGACCTTCAACCAATATGAGAAATATTGCATTGTTTGTGATATTGAAAAAGATATCATCCACATTCATGATTTCCTTTGGCACATTCATATTGGACCTAACCAAAATAAAATATATTTGACTCCAGGAGAAACTTAATATATTTTTTATTCAGATTAGATAATTCAAGTCAAATAGTTTATAAATTCTAGTCTAATAAAACATATTTCAGTTCCTATCCCTATCTCATGAACACTACCATATTCTTCTTAGTCTCTGCCTAGCTCCCTATCCATGAGGTATGCTAGGCACTATCTCAAAAATATACTTCCAACACTTCCACTTTTCTCCAATCTTTCCCCTAAAAGCCTCCAAAGTAATTTTTCCTCTTATCTGTCCCCATCTCCTACAATCTATTTTCCATAAAGCAGCTGGAATAACTTTTCAAAATATAAACAGTTTATGACATTCTCAATGTTTTCTCTTGGATTTATAAATTACATCTCAGTGGCTACCATGGCCTTTGAGCTTGGCCACCTGCCTCGCCAATTTTGTTTCTCCCCTTCTTGCTCACTGTGCTCCAGCCACTGGCCCCTTACTCTCTACAGGGTACTTATCCCTCTCAAAGGCCATATATGCATCACATGGCTAGCCACTTCTCAGCCTTTATGTCTCAACATCACTGTTCTCTAAAAGACAATACTATATATTCTTCCTCAGCACCAGTTATCTATCACATCCTCCTGTTAATTTCCATTGTAGTGGCAGTCCATAATTATTTTATCTTCATATTTGTGTACTTACATATTATCAGACTCTATCTGTAGAAAGTACATTCTATGATGTCAGGAACATGGTTGCCTGTTCACTTCTGAATCTCCAATGAATAGCAAAGTGCCTATTTCAATAAGACCCTCAAAAAACTTGTGGTAAATAAAAAAAAAGTATGAGTTGCAAGGGTGAGGTCCAATATGAATGCCCTCTCTGGCTGGTTGGCACTGGGAATCACATTCATGAGGGCTTTAGGAAATAGGTGTACTCTGTTCTCTGCTTGCCGTGGCCCTTAGTGCCCACATCAGTGAAATAAGAACATTGTATTAAATAACTTTTCCAGTCCTTGAGCTGAGGAGCCCTGTTAACTTGGCAGAATAATATAAGCTATTAATATCAGAGTCAGTCATGCAATATAAGGCTCACCAGTCTCCTTTATATTCATGTCTACATACTGTTATGTCACTATCAATCTATACCAATAAAAGGGTAATATGCAAATTAACCATCATTCCACGACAAAGATGGAAGCCCCCATGGCCACAAAGATGGCGGTGCCAGCTGAAGCCATAGCTCCACCTGGAGCAGGTGGGATGCTTGGCTTCCTTCAGGTGGGACACTGAGCCTCCCACATGCCTCAGCCAGCCACTGAGGTGCATGGGCAGGGCAGGACACCTGGTTTTGTCACCAAGGATGCTCCAGGCCTGTGGGCAGAGCGTGAAGAGAGCCTATAGGCCATGGAGAGCCTCTGGGCAGGGAAGAAAGACTGGCAGAAGGCAGCCTGTACTCCCCACATGGTGGTGGCAGCAGCTGTGAGTGCACCAAGCAAAGCCTGCAGGCTGAGCTGAAGTAGTGCCTACAGGCCCTCAGTGCCAAGGAGTGACTGTGCAAGTCCACCTCCTGGCCCAGAAGGTGCGTGATCACAGGGACAACCACCATGGTGGGCCAGATTGATGTCCTCCTAGCCATGCCACAGGGGTTTGCTGATCTGTGCAGCTACAGGCCTTCGGTGCACACATCCTCTCATCCTCACTTGGTGTGCAAATGTCCCCTAGCACGCTGTCACCCAGGCGTGCCTGCAAAAGTCCCAGACCATGGTGCATGCAAGTCTCTCCCCCTATCCCTCTGCTACACTTCCATCAACCCCAGCATGCCTATATCCCCACAGGACATGTGCATTTCCCTTCAGTCACACACACATCCTTTGGAGAGTGTCTCAGTGTTCTGGGTGCTGGGGGTGGGCACCTGTGAGATGACAGTAAGAGGGCAGAGTGGTGATGCCCTATTCCTGTGGAGTCCAGTGCAATGATGAGATCACCTCTGTGGGGCTAATGCAGGTGCTGAGGCAGAAGCAGATGTGGACAGACACACCTGGTGGGCACAGGCGGCCTTTGGTGAGGTACCTTTGGTCAGCATTCAAGATCAGGAACCCAGAAGAGGTGAGGAGCTCCTTCCTCTCAGTGAAACAGTGGGATAGTCAGGGCGACTGCAGAGGAGGAATGTGCACTTTGGGTGCTGGCATCCATGAGTGAAGGCTGCCCTGACTGAGCCTCGTTCACTTGAGGCCTAATGCACTCCTGTTGGGCAGCGGGCGACAGGACATACTTTTCCAAGTTAATGAGAGAAAACATTGATTCTCCCGCTGCCTGTGAAGGTGAAAAGTGGAGTGGGGAGTGAGTGAGGTTCCCTGCCTGGGGGTTCCAAATCTGCCATTGGTTCCTTTCACCACTGACTAGAGATATACTGTATTTTCCAGCGTATAAGATGACTTTTTAACCCAGGAAAATCTTCTCAAAAGTTGGGGGTCATCTTATACTCCGGGTGTCATCTTATAGGGTGGGTGCTAAAACTTCTGAGTCAGACTGGAAAATCTGTGGTCACCGCATATGGTGGGGGGAGCTCAAAAACGTCCACACTCCATTCATTTCAGTGGAGCCTGACGGAGACCACAAGTGTCTCTGGTCAGCTCCTTTTTGTGCTGCATTCGGTCTCCGTCCGGACTTTTGACCCAGGAAAATCTCAAAAGTTGGGGGTCGTTTTATACGCCGGAAAATACGGTCCCCGCAAAATGTATACACATTTTGAATATCTACTAATTCCAATGGGTTTAAGCATGAAAAGAAAGAAACAACAATGGAGCTGTCATCTGTTAAAAGTGTGGGCACAAACCGGCAGTTGGACATTCCCTGAGGGGTCCCAGATTAGAGAGGGTACAGGCTGAACTGAGGCCCCACCATCACCCTGTGCACTAATTTCATGCACCAGGCCTCTAGTATCTGCATAAGGAAACAATCAATGTACATATGTATTTATCTATCATCTATCTATCTATCTATCTATCTATCTATCTATCTATCATCTATCTATCTATCTATCTATCTAAACTATTTCTATCTCTACCTATCCATCTATACTTGTTATCTAAACTTGTTATACTTGTTACAAGCTACATAATTCTTTTGGACTTGTGAACAGATATAAAAATACACTACATTAACTAATTTAATTCACCGATAAGAACTTATTCCTATATGCCTTCTCCTGATCCCCCTGGTTATTCTGCATAGAGAGATTCTATTAGGTGAATCTTATAAGCCTTCCAACTTTCTTTAGTAAAAGAGTATCTTTAAAATAAATTGCCATATATACTCCATTATGGTAAATTTCATAAAATTATCAAATTTAATGGAAATTTGACAAAGGTATTAAATATTGTAAAGTTTGTTTTAATTATAGAATGTATTCAGAGACATGGGAGGTAAATTAATCATGTGGCAAGATAAAATAAAAATGTACTACTTTTTTCAATTAGTTTGATTTTTTCTTTTTTGCTCATTTTTTAGCACATTTTACTTTTTTCTTATATACTTAACTTTTTTTATTTATTAGACATGAAAAACCTCTATCTGGTATCTTCCTATAGGAATGAACAAAAAGAGAGAAAGCAAACACATTTGCATAATCTGGGCCTGGGTATAAGTAGCTCTTCTGGCTTATTCTCTTCTAGTCTGTTAAAAGGAAGAGATATTCTCAATATAATACTGACACTCACCAAATAGGTTCCAACTTTTCCATCCCAGTGGCCATGGACAACTACATTTTGTGTCTCTCCTAACCCTACCAGCTGCAGTTGTCCATGCCCACTGGGCTAGAAGATTATGAACTATGATATCATGTAATCCTCTGGTGCCTATCTAGAGGTAACAGATCTGAAATTTACTAGCCTTGTGGCCACAGAAAAAGAAGGTGTATGATGCCATATTGAAAGGGAATAAAGGAGTCTGCATATCAGAAAATGGGGAGGCTAATTCAAAATGATTAAAACTATAGAGAGAACAATCTGTTTCCAAATATTTATACAGTACCTACCATGTATTAATTATTTGGTATATAGTGATGATAAAGACAGACAGACTCTTGTCATCAGGGAGCTTAAAGCTCAATAGGCTAGAGCCCTAGCCAGTTTATCTCAGTGGATAGAGTGTTGGCCAGTGGATTGAAGGGTTATAGGTTCAATTCCAGTTAAGAGCACATACCTGAGTTGCAGGCTCCATTCCTGGCTCCAGTTGTGGTATGTGCAGAAGGCAACCAATTAATATGTCTTTTCTCTGTCTCTCCCCTTTTCCACTCTCCCTCTCTCCATAAAAGTCAGTGGAAATAAATATCCTCAGAAGAAGATTAACAAAAAGTTAAAAAACAAAAACCAAGCAACCAAACAAAAACCCTAATGGTCTAGAAAGAGACAAGGCAATAATAATAATAATAATAATAATAATAATAATAATAATAGAAGAAGAAGAAGAAGAAGAAGAAGAAGAAGAAGAAGAAGAAGAAGAAGAAGAAGAAGGAGAAGGAGAAGAAGAAGAAGAAGAAGAAGAAAAAAAAAATTGGGGAACATACACCCTTCTTCTTCCCATTGTGGACCTGCCCCCTGGTTTTTGATCTTCCCTCTGGAGCCGGTTATAAATGGAAACTAATATTTCTCCATTGTTTCTCTGACAGAGTCTTTTTTGTTCACTCTTTAATTACTTTTAGATCTTTAGCAATCTTCTCTTTTTTTCCATACTTGAAAGAAGTCTGTGATTGTCTGACTCTGCCTGGGACTGGATAAGAATTTGGGACGGGAAGGCCTGGAGAGGTACTTAGAAAGAGGATGGAAACAAAGAAGCCTATTCAGAAACAACTTTGTCAATTGTGTGGAATTCTGGAAACAGGAGAATGAAATGAAAAATCACTCTGAAACTTCAGAAAATATATACTGTGTGTATTGGGAGACTTTTCTGAAGCATGAATACATGGCCATTCTCATGCCAGATATGTCATGATATTTCTTTCTTTAAAACAGGTATCACATAAAAACAAGATCTTCATTTGAAACAAGAATTCATCTGAAACATCCTATTCTTTTGTTTAAAAAGCTTTTGATAAGGTATTTTTTATGGAAAGGTAGGCAACTCATCTCTGACCAAATAAGTTCTTTCTTTGGTTGGAGATGGTTTGTACAGATAATACTTGTAAACAAGACTCAAAATGATGTTCATAAATGAAAGGGATGTTACTGATCTGACTCTGGATTATTTTTGGTGGTAGCATATCTGTGCCATAATCAAGTCACTAATTTCACCAAGTTTTCCTTATAATTAAAAGGACATACCTGAGAACTAAGGCTACCTAGGATTACATAACAGGATCCTATGGTCACAGGCAAAAATATATATGCTACACAAGAATTAAACCACTATTTTAATCTCAATATAATCAGGCTAAATTAGCAACTTGGCCTCGCCCTGAAAATGGTTAAAATGTTCCATGCAATGAATAAATTCTGGCAAATAAAGTCTTAATGAAAGGATCCCTCATTTCCCTAACACATGGCTTTTAAATGCTGGATGGATCAATTGCTGAAGGCTTACCCAAGAAAAAAATAAAAACCTGTCATAAAATTAAAGATTTTGCAAATACCCCCAAAAGTAGGATATAATAACTAGGGAGAAGGTGAACGTCCTATAAGTATTACATAGGAAAGGGATGATAAGTTAAATGGTCTGAATTCCATGCCAGAAGGTAGAAGGGAAAAATAACCATCTAATGAGAAGTCTTAATGAGAAGTCAATTATTCCAACACTGATGTCAACTAATGGGGTAGTTCAGACACTAATAGAAAGGGCTGCTTACTTTTTTTCTTGTATTTTCCATAAACAGAAAACTGTATCTTCTTAGAGGTCAAGAAGTTTGAAAGAAAAGACTTCAAAGTTTACCAAAGCAGTAATCCTTATTAAAGAAGAGAGTAAGTGGTTTGGAAGTTCATTGTGGAGTGGGGAGAATACTCCTGAGTCTTGCCTGCTTTTTACCATATGTTCACTTGGTGCATATCATCTATATTCATAATCCTATCCATCCATTCATCCAATTAGCATCTCTCCATCCATCCATCCACGTATACCCACAGTAAATCCTGTCACCCACTCCTGCCAGGTAGTATGCTTAGAGGCTAGAGAAATGTGTAGATAGCTTCTGCTGCCATGGAACTTCCTAGAATGGAGAAAACATTAGACAAAAAATTATCTATTACAACTCAGTATATACAATGACATAAAAGAAAAAGAGAACCTGTTCTTGTGTGAGATCATGGAAGACTTTCCTGGTTAAAAGATCTTTCAGCTGAGCATTTGTGGGATGAGCTAGAATTGTTGAAGTATAAGGTATACATGTGTGTATGTGTATGTACATTTATATGTGTTTATGTGTGTACAGGGGCATCAGTGTGTCCATAGTGTGTACATATCAATCTATGTGAATTCATGCACATTCATGTGTGCACATGTGTACAAGGTGTGTGTGCATGTGATTACAATTGCACATGCATGTTTGCATGTGTGTACTGGTATGTGCACATATTCATGGACTGATGTGTATGTATGCTGAGTGGTACATCCTGAGCTGAGGTAGCTGAGATGGAAGGGAGCCTCTCAGATTTCTTTGAGAACTGAAATACAGAGCCTGAGCCTGAGGGAGAATGAACCTCAGGAGGAAGCTAGAGACCTAGACAAAGTCGGATCATGGTGCCTTGCCAGTCATGTGAAGGATGCAAGCCTTTTTTCCCCTAGCAGTCCATGTAATTGTTGAAATGACTTAGGAAGTGAAAGGACAGAAATGAGATGCATGTTTCAAGAAAGGTCACTCTGTCTGTACCACCATCCTGGTCAATCACAAATGGATCTCTGGCCCTAACTTGCCTCCTGAACTCCAGACCAAAATTTACAATTACCTGGTGGACATCATCCACCAGGTAACTCAAAGAGCAGGTAGACAATTCTCTGCAAATTGCTGGGAATTCCTTTTATCAATAAAGCTACTATTTCAACATTCACATGAATTCACCAGATCCAACTATTTCTCTGCAGTTCTGGACCAAACACAGTGGCCCCTGGGAGCAACAAGCAATCTGTAGGTCATGAATCCAGATACTGGACATATGACAAGATTTAATACAGTGACCTTTGACTATACCAAAGGTGAGGGGTTTCTTGTCCTCATTTTGGGGTATTGAGTTCTATGACAGAATATTTCATGCCTTGTTTGTCATCTAAATGATAATACCATCATCAGGCTCAGGGGAGACCTATTCTTTCTGGTAGCATAAACAGAATGTAAACCACAGGTTAGCAGCTTTGCAGATCAAGAAATAAAATAGTCCCTTCAGAAGTCAATAGAAGTTTGCTCAGCAATATGAGTCTCCTATTATATTCTTGATAGAAAACTGATCTTTATGAACTATTCATTTTTAAGATCCAAAATCTAAACACAGGAACTGAAAATCAAAGCAGCATCATAGTAGTAATCACAATTTCTTAGATCATTAAACAAAAGGCAAAAGAAACAAACAAAAAGCCACTGGATCCTATCCTGAAGTAGCATGAAAGAATGAATAAAGTCTGCAACTATGGGAAATGACAAATTTATTACTCATAATAAGTTTACATTAGTGTTTAGCAGAAAATGAATGGAAGAGAGAGATGAGGTGGGAATTTCAAAGCAACTCCTCTTATTGTCTTAATACCAACCTCCAGTTTTGAAAATACCTACCCCAGATGTGAGTATGCTTAGGTTTCTTCTTATGCCTCCCATTCTTTCAATTATACACAGACTGTCAGCTGCAGTCACTAAAACAGATTCAGTGGTCTGTTTCCATGAAAAGGCTCTCCCTTATTGTTGCTGACAGATAGAGAACATTCTGTGAGCATAGGAACAAAATGCAAAATCAAACTGCATGTGGGAAAGAGAATAGCCTGGAATGTTTTATTCGAGGGCAGAGCCATTCGTTTCTCCCTTCCTTTCCCTTAACCATTCTCATGTGTCATTCATGCCTGAACACACTCTGTCTGTCGAAGATTATTCCTCTTCTATGTTGGCTATTCCCTCACACAAAGCTGTTTCTCAGGCTTCCACCAGCAGCCAAGACTATAATGATCATTAGTACAAAAATAGCAGTGATAGCTAGGCCTTGACAGGTTAGAATAAATTAGAGAAAGACTTGGCACAGACAGGGGATGATACAAAAGATAAACATTCAGTTTTCCAGCGAAATAGGCAATATTTTGACTTCATATAGGCTACTTTTTCCCTAAATTCATCCTAGAAGCCCTACATGTTCTGAGAGGACTTTGCTTTTGTGTGTGTATATGTTTGTTTTTTAAAGTCTTACTTTCTCATATCTCCTAAGACTTAGATTTTAAACCAAATTAAACATAAAAGGTTTTCATATAAATTTGGAATTTTCTATAATTTGATATAAATCTATTCTCTCCATCTAAAACTTTAAAAATTAAATGTATCTTCTCATACATTTTAAAAATACACTCCCATATTAACTGGAATTTAACATCCATTTTAGCTTGCTTAGGATAATTTATACTTGTGGACATGATAGAATTATTCCTACCACTGCCTTTGACTCTCCAAAGTATTTTGATTTTAATTATAAATTATGTAGTTGCCCTACATATAATACACTCTTTTGGCCACCCCACTGCTGATATTTTTTTCCTAGAACCCTCCCACATTCTCTTATGCCTTTCCCTCTGTTTTTTAGTGAAAGAACTTGAATCCAGGATGGAATCTAATAAAAAAAATACTACAGATACTTGAAAATAATTCAGACTAAATAGAAAACTCTGTTTAGACACTTACAAATGATCTACAAGTTACCTAACAACCCATACATGGTTTTGCCTGTGGCAGATGTTATTTTGTGATGGCCTACACCATATCTGTTCTTCTCTACCCAGGATCTAAAGTTTGATTTTGTTTGGGAATTTGATAACACTGTCCTCAGGAAGATGGGCTCAGACCTAAGAGACACATCATGCTTGGGCTATTAATCATGGAAATCCCATTCTCCTTTTCTGGAGATTGTTTTAGAGGTGACCACATGCCCAATTTGACTAAAGAGATATGAGGGGAACTCCTCTTTGAGTTGTGAGGTAAGTGGGGGGGCTTCTAGAAAAAGCTTTCCTCCCTTGTTAAAAATGAGATACATGAAAGAAATTTATTTTCCCTTCTAGCCTTTGAAAGTCAAATTGTGAGGATATTCAGAGTTGCTAAATCATCTTGTCTACAAGTATTAAGAAACACCTGTTTCTTATTGCCCAAAACACTGGGATATTCTTCCCATCCCAGACCCCACTGGGGCATCCAGAAGTCTCAGTGGAGAGAATTTCTCTGAGCTCTTTTTTAAAAAAGTTTTTATTGATTTTATAGAAAGAATGGAGAGGGAGAAAGAGAAAAAGCATCTATGAGAGAATCATCACTTGGCTGCCTCCTGCACATCCCACACTGAGGATCTAGCCTACAACCAGGGCAGGTGCCCTGATGGGGAATCAAAGCAGTAACCTCGCTGTTGCTGGTTTGGCTCAGTGGACAGAGCATAGGCCTGTGGACTGAAGGGTCCGAGTTTTGATTCCGGTCAAGGGCATGTACCTTGGTTGCGGGCACATCCCCAGTAGGGGGTGTGCAGGAGGCAGCTGATCGATGTTTCTCTCTCATCGATGTTTCTAACTCTCTATCTCTCTCCCTTCCTCTCTGTAAATAAACAATAAATAATATATTTTTTTTAAAAAAGCAGCAACCTCTTGGTCCAATGCTAAAACAACTGAGCCACACCAGCCTGGTTCTCTGAGCTCTTAAACTCAAATGCTCTGTGAGCAGAAGTAGAAGATATCTTCAACTCAAGTTAAATGAAAGCAACTTAAATTAGAGAAAGAATCTAAATTATCCAGACACAGTAGCATTACAAGAAAAATGTAATGATGGGTGAGGATGTGTGGGAAGGCAGGCACCATACCCAGAGCCAGAATTATGCCATGAGCTTTTCCCCTAAGAAAACCACCCAATGAGGAAAAAGAAAAATACTCACCCACTGCCAAGAGATGAAGCACATATTTACAAATTAGAGAAAAAAAATGCAATGATGCTGGAAACTAAAAGGAACTGCAAAGTAAACCATTTATAAGAATATATGCAATAATGCATGTACTATTTAGGGGGTTGGGGTAAAAGTTTAAAATAAGGGGATACATGTTCATTAAACAAGTCAGTTTCTTTGAGATTGTTCTGGTACATCTGAGATTAGCTAAAACAGGGTGCATCCAGGGTAGTATGGCTGGGATGATTTAATTTAATAATGAAGCATTATTAAATTCAGATAAAAAGTGAACCCTCTTCCCAGATGACTTTGCCTAGGGATCATTATTTCAGTTTGCTCTGCAATGTGAGGAGAGATACCAGCCCAGAAGTGTTCTCCAAAGGTATGTGACATCCACAGGGGTTTTGTAGAGGGATCCCTTTCTGAGAGGCAGCTGTGGGAGAATAGTAAAACCCCAACAACCTGCTGAGGCTTGCTAAGAGTGTGTGTGTGTGTGTGTGTGTGTGTGTGTGTGTGTGTGTGTGTGTCCTTTACTTGATCTTCAGGGAAGGCTCTGCAGCCAACTATTGGAAGTTTGTGAAGCATTTCTGACTTGTGCAAACTGAGAATCCCACATGTTTTAGCACAATAGTACCTGTTGCATTGAGTAGCAGGGGACACTATATGTACATGACAGATATATACAAGCTTCACCTTCTAAAGTGATAAGGGGCATATTGAAAGAATTGATAAAGGAGTTATATCATCTCTGGCGCATCCCACTGAATGCATGTAGGTAACAAGAGGAAGAACAGATGGACTAGGGCCACAAGTTCAAACAACTCAGCCACACATTGGAAGTGATGTTTTGCCTTCATTCCCATGGACTTATCAACGGAGTCAGAAATCCTTACCTAAAGCTCTAAGGAAATTTACTCCCTAATTTTCACCTGATGATGCTTCCAAGGCACTGGGTTGGCAAGCTCATCCTTGGGCAGCAGGCAGAAAATGACTCATGCATTTCCTCTTACCAAGCTACCCACAGCCAGGGCTTTATTAGATATTGGCAGCAGCAAAACTCTCAGGGTCACAGAAGATTAGCCCTTGGCAGAACTGTGATGCATGAACAAAATTGCTTCTGATGCTATTTCTCCTCTTGTTGCCTCTGCTTCCCAATCTTAGGCTATGCTCCATTTCTGCAATACCTTGATCTTACTTTTGCCCATCTCAGATGCCAAGTAATTATGATTTCAGGTGCTAACCAGGAGGATTGGGGGATTAAAAGGAAAGTCTAGAAACCTATCCCACTGGGTGTGGCTTAGTGGTGGAGTGTCAAATTATGCACTAGGAGGTCATGGTTTGATTCCTTGTCAGGGCATATGACTGGGTTGTGAGCTTGATCCCCAGTGTGGGGCACGCAGGAGGCAGCCAATCAATTGTTCTTTCTCATCTTCAATCTCTCTCTCTCTCTCTCTCTCTCTCTTCTCTCTCTCCCCCTCTCCCTCTCACTGTCCCTCTCCCCCTCCCTCTTCCTTCTTCTCTAAAATCAATAAAAAATATTAAAAAAAAGAAAAGTCTAGAAACCTTTAAAGAGCCAAGGAATAAGTCTATATTGAAAACATCCTGGAGACCATGGCAAAAGGTAGAAAAGGTCATTTTGACTAGGAGCCACCTTGACTGAACACTTACTTTTAAGGTAGCCATAAAGCTTCTCATCCTATCTAATAAAAGAATATGCAAGTTGACCATCACAAG